>JABGLX010000498.1:0-105318 GCA_014281875.1 Nibea albiflora | reverse complement strand
CAGGGCAGAAAATACAGTATTCGAAAAGTCAAATTTTGTTGAAAACAGCTCAGTTAAATTCCACTTAAGTGCCACATCTTACTTATTATCTTTCTCAGCTTTCAACATAATAATGAATGGTTGAATGTTTCATCAAACAGTGCCATGGATGTTAGTTTTGGCCAGGAGGGACCCTTTGATTCATTGCCTACTTTGCAGTCTCTTCTTGGAAACATCCCATTAAATTCCGACACTTCCACCTTTTATAGCATGTCATGGCTTTTCCTGGTGGAATGCCACACATTATTTATCGCTTAGATCTTTACAGTGGCTTCTGTGGGATATAGGAATGCTGGTGCAAATTGTATTGTATTTTGACATAAAATAATGCACAGTAGGAAACCACCACAGTGTACCTGTCAATCCTAAGGGTGTGTTTGCTTTGGTGCAGTAACATCTCAGTAAACTTCAAGTGCAATTTTGCCGGCCTGTATTCAATAGACATCAATGCTAAATTAGTTTTAAAAAGACAAGAATTACTTTTTTAAACAATGTGAAATAATTATAGCCAATAATAAATAAATAAATACAATATAACAGCATTATGTAAAACACAAGTAATGTATGTCCAAGTAATAACATTTAGGTGCAGAATGCATCACATAGAGGTACAACAGGCATAGTAAATCTCACACAGTTTCTGAAGAATATAATACTCATGATCTATGAGTACGAAATATCAAAACATTTGGTAATTTTAATAACCACATCTGTTTAAAAAAATATATAGCAAATAATAATCCATCATCCACATCTCTGTTTCTTTCAGATGCTGAAGGAGGTGAGGTGTCCCCCCCAATGGGTGCTGGTGTAGACAGCAACAGCTGGCATTTTCGCTATGGCCCTGGAGGTCCTGGAGCACCCCCACAGCACCTGAAACCTGGCGAGGTTCCCCCAGAAGCCTTCATCATCCCTGGCTCCCCTGCCATAATATCCATCAGACAGAACCAGGGAGGAGAGGACGACAAGAGTGATTTTATCACCTTTGGAAAGAAAGAGGAGGCCAAGAAGAAAAAGAAGAAGAAGAAGGAGCAGAAAGACAAGAAGGATAAGTGGAAAGATGATGGAGATGAATAGAGAGCAGAAGAGAGAATGCAAGAAGACCAGGGTGTTGTTTAAAAACAGAGGTACCAACCAAAGTCCACTGGGCAAAAAAATAAATGTGAAAATTACGTACAGATTTCCAATCTAATTTTATTATCTATTTCAGTGATAATATATTAAATCTCTTTTTGTTTTAAAACCTGGCCTTACCAAGATTAATTTTACCTTCAGTCCCTTACTGGGGTAAAATTAGTAATCTTGCCTTGATAAATAATAAAATGATTGATTTTGCTCCACGCCCCTATGTGCCTATACACCCTGAGTCAACTCAATCAGTCTTCTTTTCCAAAAAAGGAAGGACCACTCTTTGCCCTTGTCTTCAGTTTTTTTGCCCTTTAAACCCACTGGGCACGTTGGCACCTCTGTCTTACCCCTTCCCCAATTAAGATGTGTAAACCATTCTCTCTGAGAGAAGACAAATACTTTGTACAGGAACAACAAAAAGCTCTGTGCCAGCTGAGGAAAAGAAGAAAGGCAAAGAAGATTGATACAGATGTATGTCATCTGGAGCTGGACACTCACTACTTGTAAATAGCACAGGAGAGAGTCACTGAAACTAAGGCTAACATGACACTGCTGCAGAGTCTTTTGGTAATTACCGACAGTGTTTCCTGAGATCTCAAAGAAACCACATGCACACACGCATGCTCACACATTTAAACATGCAAAAGCATACATACACTTACCATAACAAGTAGACACGGAAAGCACCTAGAGAGAAGGAGAGGAATAAAAAAGAAGAGAAAATCAACTGACATCAAAGAAATGTGCTTAAAACTAGACACTGCAAGCTTTTTGACCTGCACAGTCACCAATGCAGTGCGCATGTGTACATCAACTCTCTCAGGACGGAAGCAGTATCCATTACAATGATTCTGTATTTGCTCACTGCATTTGAAGGACAAAGAGAGCGTCATCTCCAACCAGAACCCCAACTGAGGAATGCAGAGAGCACCGTAAACCTGGAGAGATGAGAGGATACCTCACATTCTGCTGAGGATCCCAGAGGGGAGAGTCCAGCTGAGCTGGCTTGTGACTCCGCTTTTAGTCAGTGGACTCCGATGAAACCTTACAGAATATTAGGAGAATCTTGAGATTTTGATAACACCTTCTCTTCTCCCACTGCTGCAGCAAAAGCCTAATGCTTTTTGCTTTGAATGTTTGGTAGCAACCAGTCCTTACCTGATACCTTGAGTTTACAAACTGCCCACCTGCTTGTACTTGCCCTAAGCTGCCACGAGCCATCCTCTCCTCCCCTAAATGCATTCTTCCCCATAGTTACACATCCCAATGACTGCCTCTTCATGTGATGATGAAGTCTGTGAACTTGTTCTGTTTTCATTTATTCTCAAAAGAGATTCATTATTACATACTCTGGAATTTTTCTTTTCTCCTTCATCGCTCTAACTGCTTTTTGCGTGTCACTACACCTAAACCCGGTCTGACCCCCTGCTCAGGATCAATCCTGGGAATGGCCTGCTCTGAACATTGTGGTGTGCTGAGAACAGCATGGAGTAATGTGGATGAGGCCTGGGGAAACCCAGCTGGGGGTCTATGCCCTGAACTCTTGTAAGATGTCTCTCTACTGTAAGTGCACAACGGTTCAGTGCTTTTAAGTTGAGTACTACAGTACGCTGTTCATTTCCTGTTTGTAGCCACTGATGAGAGGGGACCAGGTGGGATGAAGCAGATTACAGGGGTGGAGGACTAGGATGAAGTGAGGTGACAGGTGCCGTGGGCTGGCCCTCCCCCTCCATGTACAAGAGAAGAACGTTTTTCTCCTAATTGATTGTTTAGGATTGTTGAGTCACATATTAGCTTTTATGTACGCTGTAAATGTAGCGTAGACTTTTCATAGATTGTCTCTACATTAGTAAATGAGTAAATGAAACTTGCTAAAAGTACGGGCATCTAAGGATACCCATCCTGCAGCTCTATCCCACCAATCCTCTCTCAGGAGGTTTTGAAAAAGAGGCGCACACATGCCTCAAGACCTGCTTCTGTTGGTTCCCCTCCCCTGCCTGTAACTTGTTGCCATGTCCCCAAAGTTTTGCGGCTCAGTATGACGTCACTCCATTAAGTGGCTGCTGCATGTACTGCTCTAAGGAAACACATACTATATAGAGAAATATATATATAAATAGATAGATGGCTATGATTTTATTATTTTGTATTATCATTTTTCTTCATTACTTGCACAGGAGATATTTGTATGTACTTCTGTCTGCCAAACATCTATGTACTACAATCTTCACGCTCCACAGATGTTGTATGGCATCCACTAAAACCTCTTTAGATATTTGTAAATGCTATAGTGTGATACCTTTCAACGCAAGTTTATTATTTTTATTTTACCAACTATGATTTTTGATTTGAAAACAAGCAAAGCAAGAAAAAAGAAAAAAAAAAAAAAACACTTTCTGTGTCCAGCTTTGACATGACGATAACTAACACTGTAATATTGTAACTGAAATATGTATGATCCTATGATGAGCTATCACTTCCCTTTCACTCTAAAAAACAGAAAATTTCTGAAAAAAATATTCCTGTGTAAAAAAAAAAGTATATGTAGTGTATGCTTGTGTTTAGTGAGCGTTCATGCTGTCATTCTTTCCCAATGTATGGTGGTGAACTATGGTGGCATTGTGCTGTCCTAAATGGACTAGCTCAGATCTGTTGTAAAACCTTTTTTTGTACACCCACTCATCAACTGTGACAGTGAAGTAGTGAATTTCATTTATTTCATTTATTTTCTGACTTTTTTTATTTTACCTAAATGGATACAGTGGTAATGTGTTTTGTTTATAAATCACTAATAAAGTTTTCTTTCTTAAAAATCAATGTGGATTTATTGTCTTTGGTGTGTGTGTGTATTACGTATGTATTATATTGGATTTGTTATGTATTCAATTCAATTGACTGCTTCAGATGGATAAAATACAAACTATGATTATAACTTTTTATTAAAAAAAATACAGATTATTTTGTGACCATTTTAAATTAAAATATGGCCTTTTGGGATGAAAGCCTTATTTAAAAATTAATAATCAAAAGCATGTATTATTATTCTCTCAGGAGAATTAAAAATAGGGTCAATGCAACACTCTAGAAGACAGGGAAACACTGGGTCAGTAACTGATAAGAATACATTTCTTCCCATCAAGTTATAAACTAGGCTGTTCTCTTCTATCACATAGACTCACATCCCACTTCTTACTCTGCACTCACAAGCACTCAGATGTGAGACACTGGCAGAATGACCTGCCCAGCACTGATGCCTCATTTGTCCTTGTTTGAAAGCCATGGTCACAGATGGTTCAAACAGTCCCTTGTGAAAGGAAGCTTCCAGAAGCAACATAATTTAATAGAGTGGCTAAGTAGATTTATTATATCCCAGTGGGTGAGTTTGTAGAAAAATATCACAATAGAGACACATCAGTCATGTTGGCCTAGATAAAATGCACTATTAATCAACACTTTTCACTTTTGCTTGTGACCTACTCCAGCAGCCAGTTGGAGTCATTCAGAGCTCAAGGAACAACAGATTTCTTATTTTCTCTGTCTGGAATAAACAAAATGTAATCATGGGTGAATGTTAAATAGATGCATTTGTGCATTATTATGTTTTAAATTGATGTTACAATATATATATGGTCTATAAAGTCTCCCTCTCTCCACTCTTGCAACCAAAGAGGAGAGATGGCAGTAACAGAAGTTCAATAGTTCATGTTTAAAAAATAGCATGCGAAAATGCTACATCCCATTCTTTTCTTCATTCTCTGCAGGAGACAGACAAAGGTAGTTCCTATGGTTACAGGTATTTTGGGAATTGTCTCTATAGCAACAGCCTTATATGCTTAGCAAACACTGGGTTGAAACAGTGGGGTGCCCAGGATGAGGTGAAGGTGTGTGTGTGGGGTGTGTCCAAATGACGCCTCACTGTTAATAACAGCAGATCCATAGAAAAACACCAGTTTAACAAAAAACACTAACACCCACACATTAAACATGCCTACAGTTACATATTCCCATGAGCATTCTTAAGTGTGCTTTGGTCTGGTCTGAATTTTGGCTCATTTGAGTTATACAAACAAATTAACAAACAAGCAAACCAGCTCAGTATGCATAAAAAATATAGCCTGCAGTGTTTGGTCTGCAGAGCAATGAATCTCAGGCTAATGAATATGGATACAGATTATGGCAGAGTGAACAGAGCCATGCATGCAGAGCAATGGGCCACTGTGCTCACTTTCTTTATAAACTGTCCAGTCCACATACTGTAGATAAATGTAAACCATTTTCAACACAAAATGAACATTATTATATGATACAGAGTATAAATGTACCATCATGTATTCAATACAGATAGAACTAGCCAGAAGAGAAAGGTCGAATAGTGAATTATTAACATCTAAACTGGTTTAATGAAATGCAAATAGTCTTTAAACACATGATAAGACAGATTAAGGTGAACCTAAAGAGTGCATGTGTTTGCCTTTGTGGGAGCTGGCTGGTGATGTTGCCAGCTGCAGTGACTCAGCAAAACCATCATCCTGCTGAGAAAGGGAAACTAAGTGACTTGGACGCAATGACAATGAAGATGCAGAGATTATGTGCAATAATTTTTAGCAATAACAGCACAACACATTACACTGTAGAGACCGCAGTATGTGTGGGAAAGTGAAAAGGAGTTAATGGAATAGGGCAGAGAGTATCAAGTAAATGTATTTGATGATTTGTTTCAGTATAACCTGTATTGTTTAAACATGTTTAGTTTTAGTGTAGTTTTTATTAGTTTCAGTAATAGCTTTACTTTTGTATATTTGTTTTTTTGTCATTAAGATTTAAGAAGTTCAGAATAGAATATAACCACAACTACTAACTCAGTCATGAAGACATCTCAGTTTCATATGCAACCAAATGCCTCTAATGACTGTTGCAAAGACATTTTTATTTTGTTTTGGTTCGTAAACCATATTAATTTCAGCATTTCTTTAGTATTAAATATTTTCATGGCCTAATTTTAGATTTTAGTTTAGTTTTAGTTAACTCTAATAACTTTGGAACTAATTATGGTCTTGATCAGTCTTTCTAGTGTTTTCGTTTCGATAGCTTTCAGCTAAAGCTATCTAATCTATCGATCAAAGGCTGCTACAGCAAGCTGCAGTCTTTTGCATTAAGTATGATGACCGCTGAAAAGCAAGGATGAGTCCAAGGAATAAATTATGTCCACTATGATAATGTCTGCTTTCGGTAGAAACACAAAATTGGAGTCACCGTACAGAGGTCATTGCTACTGTTGCAGTGGCTGTGCTCTGTGTTTGAGAGTGTAACTGAATTAATTTATGTTGTTAATTTACCATAATGCAACGCGTGCATGGTGTATGACTTCGGTCACTTTCCGAGACGCCCCATTATTAAATGCAACAAATAATTGATGTAGATGTTAGTGGAATTTTCATTGTCAGATATTTCCCCGAACCTGTTAAGCTAAGGTTCACATTATAAAACCTTACTGCCTGTAAACACTACATGATGGCAGCACAGAGCCTTTTCCATTCATTCTTATCTCTTTGACTTGATGCATCTGCAGTAGTGTTAAGCCAGAGGCGCCATCTTCTGGTGACAGTATCACAGCACATTTGGCCAGAGTAGCAGAACAACTAACCAGAAAAGGTTTTATTAGAAGACAGTTTATTATTTCCTGTTTGAACTTCAATTAATAATCAGTCATTTAAACAAGAGAGTTGTAGAGAAGAAGAAATTGTAATGAAACAACATTATTAGACTGTCAATTGTTTTTTTTTTTTTTTTTTGTTACTATTTGAATATTTTCCCAAATTGCCTTCAAGTGTAACATTATAACCTTGGAATGACGGTTCAGTTGTGTTTTCTAACTAATTTTCCAAAGAAATGATGATTAAAAGAAGCATGGATTAACAAACAATCTTTTTTTCTGTGTTTAATTGAATAGAATCAGAAATAAAACTAAATTAGTCTTGTCCACATAGAGATAGATCTGACATTCATACATGGAAAAAAACAATACAATTATAAGAAAGAAGAATAATTATGAGCTTAAAATGGATCCCTGCAGCAGTGGTTGGACTAAAGCTGTCTGTGGGTTGAATAAAATATAAAAGAGTATGAGCATGTGATGTTTTTTCACAGTGAACTACAACTACACCTCTGTAAAATTCCCATATTAATATAAAGTAGTAAAGTAATATAGTCTATTTCGTATAAAACCATAAAGGGCTCTGATTGGTGGGCTCCACCTGGCCCCTCTCACAGACAGCACAGACAGACAGATGCACAGACACACAGACAAGACAAAAGTCTTTCAAAATAAGAGTCCTTTCAAATTATAGACTTTGTAAAACTCTGATTAACAGACACAAACAACACACAAGCACAACACGCTGACAGCTATTTAATGCATGGGGGCAACGCGGCCAGAGTCAGGCACACTGAAAATTTCTTTTGAGAGTTTTCTAGTCATATATGCCACTGAATAATGCTGTCATATAATATGCATGAATATATATGCATTGCTTTATTTTAGTTAATCGAATGTGTTATGAAGTGTCACTACAATAGACGGAAAAGGTACATCCGAGTACCGATGGGAACCGTGCAAGGTCACTGAAATGCCAGTAGGCCTTTTAATTTGAAATGAATACAGGGAAGCGTGGAGTTTTATTAACATCAGCATTGGCAAAAAAATAACAAGGGCAGGGCAAATGAGAGCGGATCAGAAAAGGAGCCTTCATACTAGAATATAAGCAGCTATACAAAGCTCATAGAAGGAATCTGAAATCCTGTCTCTAACATAAACCTGCTTCAAATAAAGTCATCTGCAGTTAAGATAAATAAAGGTCACGGCCACTAGTTGAGAATCATAATCACATTATTTTGAATGTTTAATCTAAATCTTATATAAAACAAGCTATTTAAATCCTGATAATAATGATAGTAATAATAATATGAATGTGACAATTGGTAAACTAATTCATTACGTATTTAAATAGATATTTAAATATTCATATTGACATGGAAGTAATTAAGGTTAAGCTCCGGTCCGTCAAACTAAAGAATCCCCCTGGCTGTGCTCTTCTACTCCACTCTGTCTCCATTGTGGTTTAAATGTAAAATGGATAAGTACAGGCAGCAACACATTAACGAAATGTATTAATCATTAACGTCTTCACCTATACAACCAGCACGGCAACAAAAGTGGCCAAAGTTAATGCTAGCTTAATAGTACGAGTCTCGTTTTACAAATGTTAACTGGCTAGTTAAGTTACTAGGATTCAACCATGCTACCTGGTAAGTAACATGACTTTAAAAGTCGTCGTTTGCGTTCAAAGTTGTTACAGTTGTACTGACATAAAACAAAGGCAGTACAACAGGACACAGGTCATGGGGAACCCTCGTCTAACCCAGCAGTCATTAGCTAGTTTGATAATAGCTCGCAGTGCCGCCAAAAACTCCCCATAGGGACGTCATGTTTTAAAGCAAGTGGTGCTCATTCAATCTAGGTAGCACTGTCAAATGTTTGTTTGGGGCAGATGCACTCGTCGTATATGCATATGTGAACTTTCCTCTATTAACATTGATTCAGTGTGCCCTCCATATTTCTTTTCTTCATCTGCACAGGAGCAGCTTTTGTCAGTGGCTTTGAAAGTGTATCAACGACGGAGAGGTGCGTTAAAAACCCATGTTCATCATATGTTATCCTGACGGCATCTTGACTCACAATGAAAAGTTGTTGTCTTGTATTGTATTAGACCTTTTCCGCACATGCCTTAAACTAACTCAGCACGCGTATGTCTGGAAATGTGTATATAAACCAAATATATACTTGTTCATTTGAAAATCTAGTTTTGAAATGCAGTGCCAGTTGCGCATGCTGTGTTTTTCTAGGTTGTTTGAAAGGGATCATTTATGAGCTGCACGTCAGTAGACAGTAGAGTATGCGATGCCACGTTTTATATCAATGCATTTTTTCTTCTCTTCTTAGGTTTGTCTGCTTCCTGAGGGAAAACCTTTGCTTGTAGAAAATGTGGGACATGCATGAAAATCACCAATTCCTGCTCATCTTTCAACACTGCTGTACTGGTGAGTAAATTAAGTTGAATTCTTCTTTATGCGACAACTAAGAAGAAAGGTAACACTAACATACTCTTGACAATCAAATCTTGACCCATACCCAACTCCCGACACAAGCTGTGGCCATCTCAAGATTAGATTACTGTAATGCCCTCCTGGCGGCCCTCTCAGCCTGCACCGTGAAACCTCTTCACTGTGCAGATGATCAGATGATCCAGAATGCGATGGCGCACCTGGTCTACAACCAACCCAAAAGGTCACGTTACCCTGCTGCTCATCGAGCTCCACTGGTTACCTGTTGCAGCCCACATTAAATTCAAATAGTCAATGCTTGCCTAGAAAGTTGTAGGTAATGGACCTAGCTACTTGAATGCCCTTATACAGGCATTTGTTACCTCATGACCGTTGCATTACTCCAATTAACTATGCATGACTCTGCCACCCGTTTGCTCAAGGCAATCCCTGTTCCCCGTTGGTGGGACGCGCTACCAGTTCCTATCAGAGCTGGGTGTTCAGGAGTTCAGAGCGCCTCTACCAACAAATGGACACGCTAAATCTACCCCTTTTAAGAATTGTCTTAACACTTTCTTATCGCATTGTGCCGTGATTTCTTTCCTTCTCTGTAAGTCGCTTTGGGAGAGAATTGAAGAGGAGAGAATTGAGAAATTGATTTACTGCAGTACATAGTTGAATTGTCCCATGAGCTGATATTTAGATTGAAGATATAGATATATTGTTTACATTTGAAGCAACAATGTGGAGAAATTACTGACTTTGGCACTGAGTGTGGAGCACAGAATTTCAATTCAGCTTTCAGTTTTTGTTTGACCTGAGGGATTCACCGGGGGCCTGAGAAAACACATTTTCATGAAGAGATGGTCAGGCTGCTGGCCAGTTGGTTATACTAAAGCTATAATGTCAAGCAAGGAATAGCTGAAAGGCAAAGCAGCTGCTGTTTTTATGATACCTTGGAGGCTTAATGCTATCAAGCAGTCTTAAAGGTAGATTCATGTCCAGTTTTAGGCCAGTTTTCCAGAACCATGTAGTCTAATAGCAAATTTGTTAGCTATTACAATAACAAATACCAACAACAGAACCCAGAAGTTTGCTGTGTGCAGTTTAGATAGCAAAAAAAATGTGTTTTTTTGACATAGAAGAAATTTACAAGCTACTTATACAGGGAAACTGGATGATTCAGTACATCTAAAGCTCATTCTATAAAGACAGAAAAATGCAATGCATCAAAATTTCATTGTTGCCTGCTGTCTTATTTGTGATAATGTGTCTCGTGGAGCTCATTGCATCAATGTGTTCCTTAGGGCTTACAGATTACTACTTGTCATGTGAAAAACGTTTTATTTAACCTTTTGTTTCTTCAAGTGAATTTCCTTGACTTAGCATCGGTTGCAGCTGTAGACTACAGCTTTATTGTAGTTACTGATGTTGATGACTAGAAAAGCCAAGAAGGCCAAGAAGGCAATTATATTTGTATGTGTGCTGCTTTCAGTGGTAAGGAAAGAGTTTATGTCTGTCTTTTACTGACAGTTTTGTCTGGTTGTTCTGACTGTCTACTGTCAGTGTGGCTTTTACGTTTTTGGCCTCACATCATATTCCTGTTATTATAGCACAAACATGGCTTGGCATGTTGAAGATGGTTCTGTTAATTGTGATTATTAAGTGATACCATTAGCAATAAGTTACTGCTTATGACTGGAGACAAAATGGTAACTCAGAATAAAAAAGCCTTCAAAGTCTATAATTGTAGAACAAGTGCCCCCATGCCATGTGATCATCCTATTGTCACTGTCCATGGTCCTGAAACAAATAGTACAACTGGAAAGTTATTTTTTCCATTTTTGCTATATTTTGTGAATTTGTGACATATAAACTACTACTACTGTTCATAATGATAACAGTGACTATGTTTTTTAATTAGTGAGTTTTAATAAGAATTGTTATGTTTTTGTTGCCTTAGAACCTTTTATATCTACGGATGACACAGATCCTATTCCACTGTGTCTGCCATGTTGCACTGCCATATTCATACTGGACCCAGCATGGACAAACTAAACACTGGCAATGCAGTTTTACTCACACTTGGAATTGGAGGGAGAGCACAGGGCCTCACAATCCCCAACTATGCCGCTAGATGCCACTAGATTCAACATAATAAATATTTTTAACAAAAGTAGAGCTTCAAATGAGCTATACCAACAAGCATGTGTGTAGCATATATTATAAATCAACCACAATATTTAGCAACCCAATTTTTAGACATCTTTTTTGATGTGATTTCATCCATAAATTACTCCGTAGTTCATGAGTAACAAGATCAGAAAGCTTTTCACTACTGTGCACTATCTGCTCTCTTGCTATCAGAAACTCACTTACTGTTGAAGCATCCAAAGTACATCTGAATGAACTGATGTTTTCTGATTCTAACTATTGTACTTCATACTGGCTCAAACAACCAAGATAACCTGAACATCAATCAGGTCACACCTTGAAAGTTTTGAGTAGGAAAACACAATAGTCTGTAGTCATTGTGATATACTGAATACAAATAAGTTTTACCGAGAGCTTTGTTTTATATTCAGAAATGTGTTGTTTAAAATAACTCCTTATGCTGCACCGCAATCACAGAAAAGCTTTGTACAACTTTGCTCAGAGGAAATGATCATGGTTGAAGAATCACACTCACATTACTGTTAACAATCATTTTTCTTAATTATTTATTCTTGTTTCTTCCATAGGAACCATTATTAAGTTTTCTATTTTTCATTAAAATTCTATTTCACACATTTTTTTATTGAACATTGTTACGTAAATACATTCCATGATGACTATACCTGTATGATTATATACATGACAATTAAACTTGAACTTAAACAATACATCTCTTCTCTTTATATGAGATTACTGTTTGTTGTACATGGTCCCTGACAGATATATGTCATATTATTAATATTGTGTAGTGTTATAAATAACAATTCAGATTTGTATGCATTTAGGACCCTCTGTAGTTTATCCACGATGGTGAAAGGTGCATGTTGTATCATGCTTGATGCAAATCTTAAAAAAAAATAATAAAAAAAGGTCTCCTTTAATCTTATTTATGCTTGAACATTATACAATAGATTGTAGCATATATATATTTTGTATGTGACACACGGTGCAAGAAAAATAAGGTTTAGGCTTTGGCGTGAAGACTGCATTCAGGTGCAAAAAGTGAAAAGCGACTCATGGTGCCGCTGTAGACCAGCACAACAGTAGCGCAGACATCTCCACCCACTGTTACTGGATTATAATCGGTTGTAATTTCTGTAAAGAGCTCCTTCGTTCCACGCCTATTTTTCAGTGGATTCACTATCTAAAATGGTGGATTATCATTAATAAAATCTTTTCTCCATAAAACGATTTGTAAAAGCCGTGGACGTGATTTGTTTTTCCCGAAGATGGGAGACAAAGGATTTTCCGTGCTTCGGCCGGTCTTCTGCTTCGCCTCCTTTATTGTAACGCTGCACCTCGTTAATGGAGACCTCAGTTATTCTATCCCCGAAGAGATGAAACGCGATTCTGTTATTGGAAATATAGCCAAAGACCTCGGTCTTGATCTTAGGACATTTTCTTCCAGAAAGGCCCGTCTTGATTTTGAGGGAACTCGGAAGCGTTACTGTGACATTAATCTGAGTACCGGAGATCTGGTGACATCGGAGAGAATTGACAGAGAAAGCCTTTGTGGCAAGAAACCCTCGTGTGTTGTGAAAGTAGACCTGGTGTTAGAAAATCCTTTGGAGCTTCATCGACTAAGTCTTCATATTCAAGATGTAAACGACAACTCCCCAAAATTCAAAAAAAATTTGATTGAAATGGAAATAGGGGAGTCAGCAGATAAGGGTAACCGCTTCTCTATCGAGGAGGCCCATGACGCAGACATAGGTCAAAATGCTGTTCAAAGGTACAGCCTTCAAAAGAATGACAACTTTATTCTCGCTGTTGACAGCAACAAGGTTGAGCTCGTATTGGAAAATCAACTTGATCGTGAGAAACAAAAAGACATACATTTGCTTCTCACAGCTCTAGATGGTGGCTCTCCTCAGAGATCAGGTACAGTAGTCATACATATCACTGTACTGGATGCTAATGATAACGCCCCAGTGTTTAGCCAGGCCGTTTATAAAGCCAGTCTGCCTGAAAACTCTCCTGTAGACACAATAGTGCTTCATGTTAGTGCTACTGACGCAGATGAAGGAGTGAATGGAGATGTAACATACGACTTTGGCCACGTATCTGATAACGATGTAAATGTTTTCTCAATTGACCCTAAAACTGGAGAAATTAAAGTTAGTGATGTGATTGACTTTGAAGAAAGTAGTTCTTTTGAAATGAGGGTGGAAGCTAAAGATGGTTTAGGTTTAACCTCTTACGCCAAAGTGTTAATAGACGTTACGGATAAGAATGACAATGCTCCAGTGATATATCTGAAATCACTGACTAACCCCATACCTGAGAACGTGTCACCTGGTTCAGAGGTTGGCATCATTAACGTGCAGGATAGAGACTCTGAGAGTAACGGACAGGTCCGCTGCTCCATTCAGCAAAACGTCCCTTTTAAGTTGGTTCCTTCTATTAAAAACTATTATTCTCTGGTGACCACAGGACAACTGGACCGTGAACTAGTGTCTGATTACAACATTACAATCAGTGCCACTGACGAGGGCTCTCCACCTCTGTCCTCCTCTAAAACTGTTCAGTTATCTGTAGCAGACATCAACGACAACCCACCTGTGTTTGAGGAACAGTCGTACAGCGCATATGTGACTGAAAATAACAAACCTGGCTCCACTTTATGTTCCGTTACTGCTCGAGACCCGACTGGAGACAAAACGGTACAGTGATTTATTCTCTGTTATCCGGTGAGGTGAACGGTGCCCCGGTGTCCTCCTATGTATCTGTTAACGGAGACACGGGGGTGATCCACGCTGTGAGGTCGTTTGATTATGAACAGTTCAGGAGTTTTAAAGTCCACGTGATGGCCAGAGACAACGGTTCACCTCCGCTCAGCAGCAACGTGACCGTCAGTGTCTTCATATCGGATGTGAATGACAACTCTCCTCAGATACTGTACCCCGCCCCGGAAGGCAACTCGTTCATGACCGAGCTTGTCCCCAAAGCTGCACACGGAGGCTCTCTGGTGTCCAAAGTGATAGCGGTGGACGCGGACTCCGGACAGAACGCCTGGCTGTCCTATCATATAGTGACATCCACTGATCCGGGACTTTTCACTATTGGTCTCCACAGCGGAGAGATCAGGACACAGCGGGACATTTCTGAATCTGACAGCATGAAACAGAACCTTATTGTGGCAGTGAAAGATAACGGACAGCCATCTCTCTCTGCCACGTGTTCCATGTATTTACTTATTTCTGATAACTTGGCTGAGGTGCCAGAACTGAAGGATATTTCTTATGATGAGAAGAATTCCAAACTGACCTCTTATCTGATCATCGCGCTGGTGTCTGTGTCCACCTTTTTTCTGACCTTCATTATCATCATCCTGGGTGTGAGGTTTTGTCGCAGGAGAAAGCCCAGACTGTTGTTTGATGGAGCAGTGGCCATCCCCAGCGCTTATCTCCCTCCTAATTACGCAGACGTTGACGGCACAGGAACTTTACGCAGCGCTTACAACTATGACGCATACCTGACAACAGGTTCTAGAACCAGTGACTTTAAGTTTGTGACATCTTACAATGACAACACACTTCCTGCTGACCAGACTCTGAAGAAAAGTCCATCAGACTTTGCTGATCCGTTCGAAGATTTAGAGCCGTCTGTAGAGGTAGGACCCGTTCAAAGTATTCCATTGTTCATAGTTAACCTTTGTTCCTTTTTTGAGTCATTTTGCTGTCTGTCTGACTGAAACGTTTGCTCGTCATTGGCATGTTAAAATGATTGTGATTCTGTTAAATGATTGTTTCAGTAAATGAGTGTAAATTTCCTTATTAGTTACCTCTTTGATCGTAAATTACTTAAGTACATCATTGCAAGGTTATGTTTTTCTTTCTTTTTTGGGGTGAAAACCATGTGATCTACACTCATCTCTTTCTGTGTTTAACCTCGTGTCTACACATACACTCGTTTGGTGGACTTTGCTCCAGTGATTATCGCAGATAGATACAATTGAAGTATTTTGTTTACTAAATGGCTCGTCTTGATACGTTTGTGAGTTCGTTGGTCGTTGGTTTCATATTGTTGCTTCTTTGTGGATTATTTTAACTGGGATTGATCAGCTTTAAAAAATGCTGGAGTCTGTCTGTAAGACGAAATTGCTTCAATCTGATGTTTGCCAGAAGAAAATATTCCTCACGAAAATCTGTATAGATGCAATAATATTTTTACCACCAGTCTGTTCATGGGGCTCCTGTGAATCTTAATTTTCACAATAGTTGCTGTAAAACGTTTTAGGCATCAGCATGCGTCACTAACTATCACTTGTCAGCACGTGATTAAAACATAGCTCCGATTTCTAAGTCAGTCTAATGATCGGAAGCTAATAGTTTAGGTCCATGTATAAGTCACTGTTTAATTGTATGGAATTACGTCTAACTCTTATTAGTTCAGTCTTATGAACTCTCAGAGACTAACACAGAGTTCATCTTTGTGCCATCAGTCTTATCGAATCTCAAGGTATCTGTCCATGGTGCTTAAACAGTCCTCATGCGTACAGCCGCAAAAGCAAGTGGAGAAGTGTTTTTCTCGTGAGTCATCTCGTTTGTATTTTAATGATGAAAATTGCAGTCATTTAATGTCCAGTATGTGTAGTGAAGACTTAAGATTGTTGTAACTTAAGTGATTGCTTCACGTCATTTCCTTAATATCATGTACTCATCCACAATTTTGTATGACTACATGTACTTCCAGGCGTCCTGTATGTGGGACGTTTGAGAAAGCTAAAGCAAATGTAAAATATTCCAAAACAAGTCCCTTCGAGGTCATGAGTACTGTGCTAATCAGCTCCAGACGTGGCAATCTGCCAACAAATAGGGAACGAGTCTCTTGAAGAAAACGATTTGAAACACATGCAGGGGTCAGTACACCGCGATTGAACATTATGTCAATATGGTCTGAGACTTTGAGAAGGACAATTTATTTTGTGAATGTAATAATAAACAGTCTCATGGTGTCGCTGTTGGCTGATGGATAAAAGACAATCCCTACTCCACCCACTACTAGTATACAGATATCAGCTGCAGATTATCCGGAGAAACAGTTCCATTCTCGACCATATTTATCGTGTACGTTGCTGTGTAATGTTGGATTATTTTGTCTTTTTGGTTAGGTTTTGTCTTTTTGTTCCGGAGAATACATATTGTTCAAGCCAAGGAGCATTCTTGTATCAGGATGGGAGACAAAGGATTTTCAGTGCTTCGTCCGATCTTCTGCTTCGCCTCCTTTATTGTAACGCTGCACCTCGTTAATGGAGACCTGAGTTATTCTATCCCCGAAGAAATGAAACGCGATTCTGTTATTGGAAATATCGCCAAAGACCTCGGTCTTGATCTTAGGACATTTTCTTCAAGAAAGGCCCGTCTTGATTTTGAGGGAACTCGGAAGCGTTACTGTGACATTAATCTGAGTACCGGAGATCTGGTGACATCGGAGAGAATTGACAGAGAAAGTCTTTGTGGCAAGAAACCCTCGTGTGTTGTGAAAGTAGACCTGGTGTTAGAAAATCCTTTGGAGCTTCATCGACTAAGTCTTCATATTCAAGACATAAACGATAATTCGCCAAAATTTAGAGAACATTTGATTGAAATGGAAATAGGGGAGTCAGCAGATAAGGGTAACCGATTCTCTATCGAGGAGGCCCATGACGCAGACATAGGTCAAAATGCTGTTCAAAGGTACAGCCTTCAAAAGAACGACAACTTTATTCTCGCTATTGACAGTAACAAAGTTGAACTCGTACTGGAGAATACACTTGATCGAGAGAAACAGAAAGAGATAAATTTGCTTCTCACAGCTCTAGATGGTGGCTCTCCTCAGAGATCAGGTACAGTAGTCATACATATCACTGTACTGGATGCTAATGATAACGCCCCAGTGTTTAGCCAGGCCGTTTATAAAGCCAGTATGCCCGAAAACTCTCCTCCAGATAGTATAGTGCTTCATGTCAGTGCTACTGACGTAGATGAAGGAGTGAATGGAGATGTGACATATCACTTTGGCCACGTATCTGATGACGATGTAAATGTTTTCTCAATTGACCCTAAAACTGGAGAAATTAGAGTTACTGGTGTGATTGACTTTGAAGAAAGTAGTTCTTTTGAAATGAGAATACAAGCTAAAGATGGTTTAGGTTTAACATCTTACGCTAAAGTGATAATAGATGTTACTGATAAGAATGACAATTCTCCAGTGATATATATGAAATCACTGGCTAACCCCATACCGGAGAACGTGTCACCTGGTACAGAGGTTGGCATCATCAACGTGCAGGATAGAGACTCTGGGAGTAACGGACAGGTCCGCTGCTCCATTCAGCAAAACGTCCCTTTTAAGTTGGTTCCTTCTATTAAAAACTATTATTCTCTGGTGACCACAGGACAACTGGACCGTGAACTAGTGTCTGATTACAACATTACAATCAGTGCCACTGACGAGGGCTCTCCACCTCTGTCCTCCTCTAAAACTGTTCAGTTATCTGTAGCAGACATCAACGACAACCCACCTGTGTTTGAGGAACAGTCGTACAGCGCATTTGTGACTGAAAATAACAAACCTGGCTCCACTTTATGTTCCGTTACTGCTCGAGACCCCGACTGGAGACAAAACGGTACAGTGATTTATTCTCTGTTATCTGGTGAGGTGAACGGTGCCCCGGTGTCCTCCTATGTATCTGTTAACGGAGACACGGGGGTGATCCACGCTGTGAGGTCGTTTGATTATGAACAGTTCAGGAGTTTTAAAGTCCACGTGATGGCCAGAGACAACGGTTCCCCTCCACTCAGCAGCAACGTGACCGTCAGTGTCTTCATATCGGATGTGAATGACAACTCTCCTCAGATACTGTACCCCGCCCCGGAGGGCAACTCGTTCATGACCGAGCTGGTCCCCAAAGCTGCACACGGAGGCTCTCTGGTGTCCAAAGTGATAGCGGTGGACGCGGACTCCGGACAGAACGCCTGGCTGTCCTATCATATAGTGAAATCCACTGATCCGGGACTTTTCACTATTGGTCTCCACAGCGGAGAGATCAGGACACAGCGGGACATTTCTGAATCTGACAGCATGAAACAGAACCTTATTGTGGCAGTGAAAAGATAACGGACAGCCCTCTCTCTCTGCCACGTGTTCCATGTATTTACTTATTTCTGATAACTTGGCTGAGGTGCCAGAACTGAAGGATATTTCTTATGATGAGAAGAATTCCAAACTGACTTCTTATCTGATCATCGCGCTGGTGTCTGTGTCCACCTTTTTTCTGACCTTCATTATCAATCATCCTGGGTGTGAGGTTTTGTCGCAGGAGAAAAGCCCAGACTGTTGTTTGATGGAGCAGTGGCCATCCCCAGCGCTTATCTCCCTCCTAATTACGCAGATGTTGACGGCACAGGAACTTTACGCAGCGCTTACAACTATGACGCATACCTGACAACAGGTTCTAGAACCAGTGACTTTAAGTTCGTGACATCTTACAATGACAACACACTTCCTGCTGACCAGACCCTGAAGAAAAGTCCGTCTGACTTTGCTGATCCGTTCGAAGATTTAGAGACGTCTGTAGAGGTAGGACCCATTTTATAGCACTTCACTGTTCAAAATGTATTTATTATACTGTTTAATTGAAGCCCTTTCGTATATGATTGGCTGAAATGTTTGTTCATCTCATAACCTCCATACAGAAAAGGTTATAGTTGCAAGATTTTTTTTTCTACTCAAAGTATGTTCATGAGTGAACATGTCACATAATTTAAAGTTTTTGTACCATGTGTTTAGCGAAGGCCTCCTTGGGTCTTAATCATTTACATATTTTGCTGTAATACGAGTTTTGGCATCATAGTCATTCATCATCACATAGGAACAAATGATGCAGACATAACTCTTATTTCTAAGTCTGTCAAATGATAGAAAGTTAGTGGTTTATGTTCAAAAAGAAGTACACAATTCTTATTTGTCCAGTTTAAGAACATGCAGAGACCACACAGCGTCCAACTTTGTGCCATCTACTCTGTCAAATGTCAGGTTACCTGTCCATGGTCCTGAAACATTCCTTACGCGCTCAGGCACAAACGCATATGGCTATATCTTTTTCACTTGAGCCATGCCCCCTGCATCTTAATAATGATGATAACATTCATTTAATGTACATCATAGATACAGAACACTTACGATTGTTCTAACGTACGTGATTGCCTTAACTTATTGTTTCAATACGGACTGTTCGTCACAGTTTGTATTACTACAACATACTACACAGTGTTGTACTCCAAGATTTGGTGGCTCAAACAATTGCATGTGTTTATTACAGATTACCTCCGTATGGATTTTTTTTAAAGGTAAAGAAAACGTTATAGGTTTTAAAACAAGTCTCTGAGATCATCTTTTCTCTGTTCATTAACACCTCCAGTTCTGAGATAAATGCAATGAATAGACGGCGTGAGTCTCGTGGAGAATATTAACGATTTAGAAAAAAATTGCACAGTTCATTTGAACACAAGTGAATAATGTCTTAATATGGCCTAAGACTTTGAGTAGGATATTGTACTGTGCGAAGATAAAAAAAGACTCATGGTGTCGCTGTTGCCTGATGGATAAAAGACACTACCCACTCCACCCACAAGTACTACATAGATATCAGCTGCAGATTTTACGGAGAAACGCTTACATTTCCGACCATATTTTGTCGTGTATGTTGCTGTGAAGTGTTGGATTATTTTGTCTTTTTGGTTAGCTTTTATCATATCGCCCCGGAGAATACACATTGTTCAAGCCAAGGAGCATTCTTGTGTCAAGATGGGAGACAAAGGATTTTCCGTGTTTCGACCGGCCTTCTGCTTCGCATCCTTTATTGTAACGCTGCATCTCGTTAATGGAGACCTGAGTTATTCTATTCCCGAAGAGATGAAACGCGATTCTGTTATTGGAAATATAGCTAAAGACCTCGGTCTTGATCTTAGGACATTTTCTTCCAGAAAGGCCCGTCTTGATTTTGAGGGAACTCGGAAGCGTTACTGTGACATTAATCTGAGTACCGGAGATCTGGTGACACCGGAGAGAATTGACAGAGAAAGCCTTTGTGGCAAGAAACCCTCGTGTATTGTGAAAGTAGATCTGGTGTTAGAAAATCCTTTGGAGCTTCATCGACTAAGTCTTCATATTCAAGACATAAACGACAACTCGCCGCAATTCAATGATAATTTGCTTGAAATGGAAATAAGGGAGTCAGCAGATAAGGGTAACCGCTTTTCTATTGACGAGGCCCATGACGCAGACATAGGTCAAAATGCTGTTCAAAGGTACAGCCTTCAAAAGAATGACAACTTTGTTCTCGCTGTTGACAGTAACAAAGTTGAACTTGTGTTGGAGAATACACTTGATCGAGAGAAACTAAAAGAGATAAATTTGCTTCTCACAGCTCTAGATGGTGGCTCTCCTCAGAGATCAGGTACAGTAGTCATACATATCACTGTACTCGATGCTAATGATAACGCACCAGTGTTTAGCCAGGCCGTTTATAAAGCCAGTCTGCCTGAAAACTCTCTTGTAGATACTGTAGTGGTCACAGTGAGCGCTACTGATGCAGACGAGGGAATCAATGGAGATGTAACATATCACTTCGGCCATGTAGCTAATGATGACGTAAATGTTTTCTTCATTGATTCTAAAACTGGAGAAATTAGAGTAACTGGTGTGATTGATTTTGAAGAAAGTAGTTCTTTTGAAATGAGGGTGAAAGCTAAAGATGGGTTAGGTTTAACATCTTACGCCAAAGTTTTAATAGATGTTACTGATGTAAATGATAATTCTCCAGTGATATATCTGAAATCACTGACTAATCCCATACCTGAGGACGTGTCACCTGGTACAGAGGTTGGCATCATTAACGTGCAGGATAGAGACTCTGAGAGTAACGGACAGGTCCGCTGCTCCATTCAGCAAAACGTCCCTTTTAAGTTGGTTCCTTCTATTAAAAACTATTATTCTCTGGTGACCACAGGACAACTGGACCGTGAACTAGTGTCTGATTACAACATTACAATCAGTGCCACTGACGAGGGCTCTCCACCTCTGTCCTCCTCTAAAACTGTTCAGTTATCTGTAGCAGACATCAACGACAACCCACCTGTGTTTGAGGAACAGTCGTACAGCGCATATGTGACTGAAAATAACAAACCTGGCTCTACTTTATGTTCCGTTACTGCTCGAGACCGCGACTGGAGACAAAACGGTACAGTGATTTATTCTCTGTTATCCGATGAGGTGAACGGTGCCCCGGTGTCCTCCTATCTATCTGTTAACGGAGACACGGGGGTGATCCACGCTGTGAGGTCGTTTGATTATGAACAGTTCAGGAGTTTTAAAGTCCACGTGATGGCCAGAGACAACGGTTCTCCTCCGCTCAGCAGCAACGTGACCGTCAGTGTCTTCATATCGGATGTGAATGACAACTCTCCTCAGATACTGTACCCCGCCCCGGAGGGCAACTCGTTCATGACCGAGCTGGTCCCCAAAGCTGCACACGGAGGCTCTCTGGTGTCCAAAGTGATAGCGGTGGACGCGGACTCCGGACAGAACGCCTGGCTGTCCTATCATATAGTGAAATCCACTGATCCGGGACTTTTCACTATTGGTCTCCACAGCGGAGAGATCAGGACACAGCGGGACATTTCTGAATCTGACAGCATGAAACAGAACCTTATTGTGGCAGTGAAAGATAACGGACAGCCATCTCTCTCTGCCACGTGTTCCATGTATTTACTTATTTCTGATAACTTGGCTGAGGTGCCAGAACTGAAGGATATTTCTTATGACGAGAAGAATTCCAAACTGACTTCTTATCTGATCATCGCGCTGGTGTCTGTGTCCACCTTTTTTCTGACCTTCATCATCATCATCCTGGGTGTGAGGTTTTGTCGCAGGAGAAAGCCCAGACTGTTGTTTGATGGAGCAGTGGCCATCCCCAGCGCTTATCTCCCTCCTAATTACGCAGATGTTGACGGCACGGGAACTTTACGCAGCGCTTACAACTATGACGCATACCTGACAACAGGTTCTAGAACCAGTGACTTTAAGTTCGTGACGTCTTACAATGACAGCACACTTCCTGCTGACCAGACTCTGAAGAAAAGTCCATCAGACTTTGCTGATCCGTTCGAAGATTTAGAGACGTCCGTAGAGGTAGGAACCCTCTAAAGTATTCCACTGTCCACAATGCATAATTTCCTCGTTTATTTAATCAGATTGTTTTTTTGTTTTTTTTGCCGAGCTGAAACAAGTATTTATATCTTTGTCGTTGAAGCGATTGTGACGTTATTTTTTAAAACTGTTTACATATTTGAGGTGGAGTTGAATTTCTGGTCACTTATTTCATCGTAAATGACTTCTTTCCATACATTTTTACGATATCTTGTCTTCAGAACCATGGTCCTGTTTGTCTCTCTGTGTTTTTAACTTTTGGTCTAAACATGTACACGTTTGATATACTATTCCCCCCAGTGATGAACTCAGAATGATGGAGTTTGAAATGGTACCTTGACAAGATAATTGGTCTTATTTAGTTAGTCATTTAGTTTTTTTAATAAAACTGGCTTTTGTGGATTATGCTAAGTGGGACTGATTAGGTTTTAGAAAGACGAAAATCATTGGGAACCAAGAATTCACTTCAATATTATGTTTGACAGAAAAGGAATAAAAACATCCCTCTAAGATTTTTTAAATTGTTGCAATAACGTTTCAACAAGTAGATGTGTCCATCATGGAATCATTGTTTTGTGAAGGCACTCATCATTCTCCTGTACATATTTCGCTGTCAAACCTTTTAGGCATCAGCATGTGCTTATCATAAGACTGACTTCGAAGTCAGTCTTATGATAAGAAGCTAACGGGTGCACTACATCTATCGCTCATCCGGTGAGTTTCAGAAAACAGAGATACCCAAACATCGTTCGACACTTTATTTGGTCATCGATCGTGTCAAATCTTAAAGTATCTGTCCATGGTGCTGGAATAGTCCTCGGGCGCATAGGGAAACGTCTTTTTCTCCTGAGTCATGCTGTCTGCATTTTATTAATGATGATAATCATTTGATGTACAGCTTATCTATTGAAAACTTAGGTTTATTTTCATATGTGATTGCCTCAGCTCATTGTCTTAGTATGGAGACTCGTCACGGTTTTGTATTGCTACAACATGTTGTATTTGTTTATTATAGACTTCCTGTATATACAGAGTTTTAGAAAAGTAAAGAAAATGTGATATAAAAAATCGTTTTGAGCTCAACTTTACTAGTGTAAATAACACCTCCAGATCTGAGACAAATCAAAGACTAGACTGCGTGTTTTTTGTCCAAAGGCTTAATGAATTAAACCCAATTCATCTTGTTGTGAACATGAGAGGATATCATGTTATTATAGGATGAGACTTCGAGAAGGATATTTTATTCTGCGAAGATAAAAAGAAAAAAAAAACGACTCATGGTGTCGCTGTTGGCTGTTGGAAAAATAACACTCTCCACTCCACCCACAAGTACTACATAGATATCAGCTGCAGATTTTACGGAGAAACGCTTACATTTCCGACCATATTTATCGTGTATGTTGCTGTGAAGTGTTGGATTATTTTGTCTTTTTGGTTAGCTTTTATCTTTTCGCACCGGAGAATACATGTTATTCAAGCCAAGGAGCATTCTTGTGTCAAGATGGGAGACAAAGGATTTTCAGGGCTTCGTCCGATCTTCTACTTCGCCTCCTTTATTGTAACGCTGCACCTCGTTAATGGAGACCTGAGTTATTCTATTCCAGAAGAGATGAAACGCGATTCTGTTATTGGAAATATAGCTAAAGACCTCGGCCTTGATCTTAGGACCTTTTCTTCAAGAAATGCCCGTCTTGATTTTGAGGGAACTCGGAAGCGTTACTGTGACATTAAACTGAGTACCGGAGATCTGGTGACATCGGAGAGAATTGACAGAGAAAGCCTTTGTGGCAAGAAACCCTCGTGTGTTGTGAAAGTAGATCTGGTGTTAGAAAATCCTTTGGAGCTTAATCGGCTAAATCTTCATATTCAAGACATAAACGACAACTCGCCGCAGTTCAATGATAATTTGCTTGAAATGGAAATAGGCGAATCCGCTGAAAAAGGTAACCGCTTCTCTATCGAGGAGGCCCATGACGCAGACATAGGTCAAAATGCTGTTCAAAGGTACAGCCTTCAAATAAATGACAACTTTATTCTCGCTGTTGACAGCAACAAGGTTGAGCTCGTACTAGAAAATAAACTTGATCGTGAGAAACAGAAAGAGATAAATTTGCTTCTCACAGCTCTAGATGGTGGCTCTCCTCAGAGATCAGGTACAGTAGTCATACATATCACTGTACTGGATGCTAATGATAACGCACCAGTGTTTAGCCAGGCCGTTTATAAAGCCAGTCTGCCCGAAAACTCTCCTCCAGATAGTATAGTGTTTCATGTTAGTGCTACTGACGCAGATGAAGGAGTGAATGGAGATGTGACATATCACTTCGGTCATGTAGGTAATGACGACATAAACGTTTTCTCTATTGACCCAAAAACAGGAGAAATTAGAGTAAGTGGCGTGATTGACTTTGAAGAAAGTAGTTCTTTTGAAATGCGGGTGAAAGCTAAAGATGGTTTAGGTTTAACATCTTACGCCAAAGTTTTAATAGATGTTACTGATGTAAATGACAATGCTCCAGTTATATATTTGAAATCACTGACTAATCCCATACCTGAGAACGTGTCACCTGGTACAGAGGTGGGCATCATTAACGTGCAGGATAGAGACTCTGAGAATAATCGACAGGTCCGCTGCTCCATTCAGCAAAACGTCCCTTTTAAGTTGGTTCCTTCTATTAAAAACTATTATTCTCTGGTGACCACAGGACAACTGGACCGTGAACTAGTGTCTGATTACAACATTACAATCAGTGCCACTGACGAGGGCTCTCCACCTCTGTCCTCCTCTAAAACTGTTCAGTTATCTGTAGCAGACATCAACGACAACCCACCTGTGTTTGAGGAACAGTCGTACAGCGCATATGTGACTGAAAATAACAAACCTGGCTCCACTTTATGTTCCGTTACTGCTCGAGACCCCGACTGGAGACAAAACGGTACAGTGATTTATTCTCTGTTATCCGGTGAAGTGAACGGTGCCCCGGTGTCCTCCTATCTGTCTGTTAACGGAGACACGGGGGTGATCCACGCTGTGAGGTCGTTTGATTATGAACAGTTCAGGAGTTTTAAAGTCCACGTGATGGCCAGAGACAACGGTTCTCCTCCACTCAGCAGCAACGTTACCGTCAGTGTCTTCATATCGGATGTGAATGACAACTCTCCTCAGATACTGTACCCCGCCCCGGAGGGCAACTCGTTCATGACCGAGCTGGTCCCCAAAGCTGCACACGGAGGCTCTCTGGTGTCCAAAGTGATAGCGGTGGACGCGGACTCCGGACAGAACGCCTGGCTGTCCTATCATATAGTGAAATCCACTGATCCGGGACTTTTCACTATTGGTCTCCACAGCGGAGAGATCAGGACACAGCGGGACATTTCTGAATCTGACAGCATGAAACAGAACCTTATTGTGGCAGTGAAAGATAACGGACAGCCGTCTCTCTCTGCCACGTGTTCCATGTATTTACTTATTTCTGATAACTTGGCTGAGGTGCCAGAACTGAAGGATATTTCTTATGACGAGAAGAATTCCAAACTGACTTCTTATCTGATCATCGCGCTGGTGTCTGTGTCCACCTTTTTTCTGACCTTCATTATCATCATCCTGGGTGTGAGGTTTTGTCGCAGAAGAAAGCCCAGACTGTTGTTTGATGGAGCAGTGGCCATCCCCAGCGCTTATCTCCCTCCTAATTATGCAGATGTTGACGGCACAGGAACTTTACGCAGCGCTTACAACTATGACGCATACCTGACAACAGGTTCTAGAACCAGTGACTTTAAGTTTGTGACATCTTACAATGACAACACACTTCCTGCTGACCAGACTTTGAAGAAAAGTCCAACAGACTTTGCTGATGTTTTTTGGTCAACCTGATGAGTCTCCAGAGGTAGGCCATGTGCTTCTATCTGTCACTTGTATCATTAATTGTAACTTTCTATTCAATCACAATGCACTTCAGGTTTCCTTAGAATATATTTGTCAGTATGCAGGGGTCACTGAATCCATGTGTTTTTGTATGCTGATATGTTGTCCTTCAAGTGATTCTGAACTAACTTTACATAAAACCAAGATACCTAAAAACGTTTTATGTTACAACCAAATGTTACCCCTGTTTACCCTTACACAAGACATATTTTTATCTTTTAGACACAGTGTTTTGTCCAATTCATCTCTTCAAAGTTTCGAAGTTTAAAGTAGCTGAAATCAAAGTTTGGTTTGCATGTGTAACCCTGTACTGTTTTGAAACACAAGCAGACTAAACATGTCTGGTTAAGACAAAGAAATTGTTGAACCAGATATTCTTTTGCGTTTCCAGTGATTGGAGCTAATGTGATGTACACTGTCAGATTTGATTTGTTTTTTGATTGCTTTATTGAAAGCAATGGTCGAGCCCTCAGACATTGCCTATCACATCTGTCTGTTTGATCTCACAGTTTCCCTCAATGGTTGCAAAGCACCAAATTATTCACAAATGCAAAAAACAGCCTCTTATACCTTGAATGAATGTGGAAATTAGATCCAAGGATGTTGGGGGCCTCGTTGTTTTTAAAATTGGAGGAATTTTGTTCATTTCTAATTCATAAACGTTCCAACAGATCTTCTGTTACTTGAAATGTAATATTAAAATTCTTAAGTCCGTCTTACTGACACTTTATAAACACGCATATTAAATGAGAGAAATATTTTGGTTCGGTACTCGTTTTTCAAACGCTGTCCATGGTGCTGAATGGATTTTGCATACGCGCTTGTTGAAAAAACTTTAAAACATCCAAGTGAACGTGAAGTAATTTCACTTTGTATCTTTACTTGAACTCTGGCATTGCAGTATTGACAATGACAAAAACAGATGTATCATATCCTCGTAGTTGGTTGTTTGTAATATTCCAAATGAACTCACGGCGTCGCTGCTCGCTTTCAGATATGAGGTTCATTTCTCCACCCACTGCTAAAGGAGTAAATGTGGCATCAGAATAGGAGCTGCCATTGTTGAAGGAACGGCGTATCTTAATTTTACCATTACGACTACATTTTAGCAGCGACCAGGAAAAGTGTGGTGGTTGTATCTTCTCAGGAAGATACAGTGGATGAAAAGATGAAATCGTTGCTGAGTGTTGCGTGTTTTTTTGTTTACTTCGTCCACATAACCGCTGCAGACCTCAGCTATACTATTCCGGAGGAGATGAGATCTGGATCCATTGTTGGAAATATCGCCAAAGACCTCGGACTGGAAGTAGGGAAATTGTTCTCTCGTAAAGCCCGTGTTGATACTGAGGAAAGCAACCAGCACTACTTCGATGTTGATGTAAAAACAGGAAATTTTGTCATCAGGGAAAGGATTGACAGAGAGGAGCTGTGTGGAGAGAAGGCCTCGTGTATGCTTAAATTCGAGTTAGTCCTAGAGAGCCCTTTGGAGCTACACCGCATTTCACTGCTCATTCAGGATGTAAACGACAATTCACCCGTTTTTCCAAAGGATACAATTAAACTGGAAATAAGCGAATCGGCCGACAAAGGAGCTCGATATCGTGTTAACGAAGCACATGACGCTGATATCGGACAGAATACTGTTAAACAATACGGTTTAGAAACGAATGAACATTTTGTTTTGTCTGTTCGAGATGATGCTGATGGATCTAAGAACGTTGAGTTAGTGTTAAACAACGAGCTCGACCGTGAAAAAGAACACGATTTAAATTTCGTGCTTAGTGCGGTTGATGGTGGTAATCCACAACGATCGGGAACTGTCAATATACATGTGACTGTGCTGGATGCTAATGATAACGCTCCAGTGTTTGACCAAGCCATTTACAAAGCCAGCCTGCCTGAAAATTCTGCCATTGATACTGTAGTCGTCACAGTAAGTGCCACTGATGCAGATGATGGCGTCAATGGGGAAGTGATATATGAATTTAGTCGGATTTCAGACAGGGCTAAAAAAGTATTTTCTCTGAACAGTAAAACTGGAGAGATAAAAGTCATAGGTCCTCTTGATTTTGAGAGTAATTCTAAATATGAAATGCGTATAGACGCCAAGGATGGCTACGGACTTTCAACTGATTCCAAAGTAATGATTGATATCACGGATGTAAATGACAATGCTCCAGTGATATATCTGAAATCACTGACTAATCCCATACCCGAGAACGTGTCACCTGGTACAGAGGTTGGCATCATTAACGTTCAGGATAGAGACTCTGAGAGTAACGGACAGGTCCGCTGCTCTATTCAGCAAAACGCCCCTTTTAAGTTGGTTCCTTCTATTAAAAACTATTATTCTCTGGTGACCACAGGACAACTGGACCGTGAACTAGTGTCTGATTACAACATTACAATCAGTGCCACTGACGAGGGCTCTCCACCTCTGTCCTCCTCTAAAACTGTTCAGTTATCTGTAGCAGACATCAACGACAACCCACCTGTGTTTGAGGAACAGTCGTACAGCGCATATGTGACTGAAAATAACAAACCTGGCTCCACTTTATGTTCCGTTACTGCTCGAGACCCCGACTGGAGACAAAACGGTACAGTGATTTATTCTCTGTTATCCGGTGAGGTGAATGGAGCCCCGGTGTCCTCCTATGTATCTGTTAACGGAGACACGGGGGTGATCCACGCTGTGAGGTCGTTTGATTATGAACAGTTCAGGAGTTTTAAAGTCCACGTGATGGCCAGAGACAACGGTTCTCCTCCACTCAGCAGCAACGTTACCGTCAGTGTCTTCATATCGGATGTGAATGACAACTCTCCTCAGATACTGTACCCCGCCCCGGAGGGCAACTCGTTCATGACCGAGCTGGTCCCCAAAGCTGCACACGGAGGCTCTCTGGTGTCCAAAGTGATAGCGGTGGACGCGGACTCCGGACAGAACGCCTGGCTGTCCTATCATATAGTGAAATCCACTGATCCGGGACTTTTCACTATTGGTCTCCACAGCGGAGAGATCAGGACACAGCGGGACATTTCTGAATCTGACAGCATGAAACAGAACCTTATTGTGGCAGTGAAAGATAACGGACAGCCGTCTCTCTCTGCCACGTGTTCCATGTATTTACTTATTTCTGATAACTTGGCTGAGGTGCCAGAACTGAAGGATATTTCTTATGACGAGAAGAATTCCAAACTGACTTCTTATCTGATCATCGCGCTGGTGTCTGTGTCCACCTTTTTTCTGACCTTCATTATCATCATCCTGGGTGTGAGGTTTTGTCGCAGAAGAAAGCCCAGACTGTTGTTTGATGGAGCAGTGGCCATCCCCAGCGCTTATCTCCCTCCTAATTATGCAGATGTTGACGGCACAGGAACTTTACGCAGCGCTTACAACTATGACGCATACCTGACAACAGGTTCTAGAACCAGTGACTTTAAGTTTGTGACATCTTACAATGACAACACACTTCCTGCTGACCAGACTTTGAAGAAAAGTCCAACAGACTTTGCTGATGTTTTTGGTCAACCTGATGAGTCTCCAGAGGTAGGCCATGTGCTTCTATCTGTCACTTGTATCATTAATTGTAACTTTCTATTCAATCACAATGCACTTCAGGTTTCCTTAGGAATATATTTGTCAGTATGCAGGGGTCACTGAATCCATGTGTTTTTGTATGCTGATATGTTGTCCTTCAAGTGATTCTGAACTAACTTTTACATAAAACCAAGATACCTAAAAACGTTTTATGTTACAACCAAATGTTACCCCTGTTTACCCTTACACAAGACATATTTTTATCTTTTAGACACAGTGTTTTGTCCAATTCATCTCTTCAAAGTTTCGAAGTTTAAAGTAGCTGAAATCAAAGTTTGGTTTGCATGTGTAACCCTGTACTGTTTTGAAACACAAGCAGACTAAACATGTCTGGTTAAGACAAAGAAACTGTTGAACCAGATATTATTTTGCGTTTCCAGTGATTGGAGCTAATGTGATGTACACTGTCAGATTTGATTTGTTTTTTGATTGCTTTATTGAAAGCAATGGTCGAGCCCTCAGACGTTGCCTATCACATCTGCCTGTTTGATCTCACAGTTTCCCTCAATGGTTGCAAAGCACCAAATAATTCACAAATGCAAAAAACAGCCTCTTATACCTTGAATGAATGTGGAAATTAGATCCAAGGATGTTGGGGGCCTCGTTGTTTTTAAAATTGGAGGACGTTCCAATTCATAAACGTTCCAACAGATCTTTTGTTACTTGAAATGTAATATTAAAATTCTTAAGTCCGTCTTACTGACACTTTATAAACACGCATATTAAATGAGAGAAGTATTTTGGTTCGGTACTCGTTTTTCAAACGCTGTCCATGGTGCTGAATGGATTTTGCATACGCGCTTGTTGAAAAAACTTTAAAACATCCAAGTGAGCGTGAAGTAATTTCACTTTGTATCTTTACTTGAACTCTGGCATTGCAGTATTGACAATGACAAAAACAGATGTATCATATCCTCGTAGTTGGTTATTTGTAATATTCCAAATGAACTCACGGCGTCGCTGCTCGCTTTCAGATATGAGGTTCATTTCTCCACCCACTGCTAAAGGAGTAAATGTGGCATCAGAATAGGAGCTGCCATTGTTGAAGGAACGGCGTATCTTAATTTTACCATTACGACTACATTTTAGCAGCGACCAGGAAAAGTGTGGTGGTCGGATCTTCTCAGGAAGATACAGTGGATGAAAAGATGAAATCGTTGCTGAGTGTTGCGTGTTTTTTTCTTTTCTTCGTCCACATAACCACTGCAGACCTCAGCTATACTATTCCGGAGGAGATGAGACCCGGATCCATTGTTGGAAATATCGCCAAAGACCTCGGACTGGAAGTAGGGAAATTGTTCTCTCGTAAAGCCCGTGTTGATACTGAGGAAAGCTATCAGCACTACTTCGATGTTGATGTAAAAACAGGAAATTTTGTCATCAGGGAAAGGATTGACAGAGAGGAGCTGTGTGGAGAGAAGGCCTCATGTATGCTTAAATTCGAGTTAGTCCTCGAGAGCCCTTTGGAGCTACACCGCATTTCACTGCTCATTCAGGATGTAAACGACAATTCACCCGTTTTCCCAAAGGATACAATTAAACTGGAAATAAGCGAATCGGCCTTGAAAGGAACTCGATATCGTGTTAACGAAGCACATGACGCTGATATCGGACAGAATACTGTTAAGCAATACAGTTTAGAAACGAATGAGCATTTTGTTTTGTCTGTTCGAGATGATGCTGATGGATCTAAGAACGTTGAGTTAGTGTTAAACAACGAGCTCGACCGTGAAAAACAACACGATTTAAATTTCGTGCTTAGTGCGGTTGATGGTGGTAATCCACAACGATCGGGAACTGTCAATATACATGTGACTGTGCTGGATGCTAATGATAACGCTCCAGTGTTTGACCAAGCCATTTACAAAGCCAGCCTACCTGAAAACTCTGTCATCAATACTGTAGTCGTCACAGTAAGTGCCACTGATGCAGATGATGGCGTCAATGGGGAAGTGATATATGAATTTAGTCGGATTTCAGACAGGGCTAAAAAAGTATTTTCTCTGAACAGTAAAACTGGAGAGATAAAAGTCATAGGTCCTCTTGATTTTGAGAGTAATTCTAAATATGAAATGCGTATAGACGCCAAGGATGGCTACGGACTTTCAACTGATTCCAAAGTAATGATTGATATCACGGATGTAAATGACAATGCTCCAGTAATATATTTGAAATCACTAACTAATCCAATACCTGAGAATGTGTTACCTGGTACAGAGGTTGGCATCATTAACGTGCAGGATAGAGACTCTGAGAGTAACCGACAGGTCCGCTGCTCCATTCAGCAAAACGTCCCTTTTAAGTTGGTTCCTTCTATTAAAAACTATTATTCTCTGGTGACCACAGGACAACTGGACCGTGAACTAGTGTCTGATTACAACATTACAATCAGTGCCACTGACGAGGGCTCTCCACCTCTGTCCTCCTCTAAAACTGTTCAGTTATCTGTAGCAGACATCAACGACAACCCACCTGTGTTTGAGGAACAGTCGTACAGCGCATATGTGACTGAAAATAACAAACCTGGCTCCACTTTGTGTTCCGTTACGGCTCGAGACCCCGACTGGAGACAAAACGGTACAGTGATTTATTCTCTGTTATCTGGTGAGGTGAACGGTTCCCCGGTGTCCTCCTATCTATCTGTTAACGGAGACACGGGGGTTATCCACGCTGTGAGGTCGTTTGATTATGAACAGTTCAGGAGTTTTAAAGTTCACGTGATGGCCAGAGACAACGGTTCTCCTCCACTCAGCAGCAACGTGACCGTCAGTGTCTTCATATCAGACGTGAATGACAACTCTCCTCAGATACTGTACCCCGCCCCGGAGGGCAACTCGTTCATGACCGAGCTGGTCCCCAAAGCTGCACACGGAGGCTCTCTGGTGTCCAAAGTGATAGCGGTGGACGCGGACTCCGGACAGAACGCCTGGCTGTCCTATCATATAGTGAAATCCACTGATCCGGGACTTTTCACTATTGGTCTCCACAGCGGAGAGATCAGGACACAGCGGGACATTTCTGAATCTGACAGCATGAAACAGAACCTTATTGTGGCAGTGAAAGATAACGGACAGCCCTCTCTCTCTGCCACGTGTTCCATGTATTTACTTATTTCTGATAACTTGGCTGAGGTGCCAGAACTGAAGGATATTTCTTATGATGAGAAAAATTCCAAACTGACTTCTTATCTGATCATCGCGCTGGTGTCTGTGTCCACCTTTTTTCTGACCTTCATTATCATCATCCTGGGTGTGAGGTTTTGTCGCAGGAGAAAGCCCAGACTGTTGTTTGATGGAGCAGTGGCCATCCCCAGCGCTTATCTCCCTCCAAATTACGCAGATGTTGACGGCACAGGAACTTTACGCAGCGCTTACAACTATGACGCATACCTGACAACAGGTTCTAGAACCAGTGACTTTAAGTTTGTGACATCTTACAATGACAACACACTTCCTGCTGACCAGACTCTGAAGAAAAGTCCATCAGACTTTGCGGATGCCTTTGGAGACAGTGATGGTTCTCCCGAGGTAAGAATATCAAACACTTGGACATTTATTTTCTTTTCAGAAAAAAGGCTATTCCCTCTTTCAAAACTACAAAATAATAGTCAGCAATATGCACAAGCCATTTGACTTAAGAAAAACTTCAGAAATATGTCACTTGGCCCACACTCTGGTCTGGTTTGTTGTTTGCCATTCATGTTGTACATCTTCCTTCTTTTGTCGAAGCCGATATATTGCCTTCAGATTTGAGAAGTTTTCTAGTTTAAGGAATCCTTAAATTTCTTTTAAAATATGTTAATAGAATTGTCTTATTTACAGTTGCAGATAATAGACTACATATTTACTATTTATCACTAGTAATTCATCTCCTGGTTTTAATTAATTTTCTCAGATATTAGTTGCATTTTCCAGTCAATACAAGCTGTTTGGCCAACTGGTGGAATGTTGAAAATACTTGGTACCTTTGGCACTATAAATACATTGCATGAATTGTGTTGAGTAAAGTAATGAGAATACTGATTTTTTTTTCACCTGCTGTTCTTAATAATTTGTCAATTTTGCTTTATTGTTTCGCTCTACATATTAAGGAAGCGTTAGTTCAGAATAACTTGTCAGGATGCTTAACTAATTGTTTCCAGTACTTCAACGATTTTGTTGATCATTTATTCAATTGTTTCAGTGTTTAAAATGATTTGTCATATGCTCTTTTTCCTTAATGTTTACAAACATAGTATATACTTTTTGACCAAAGCAGTTGTTTTTGATAACTGAACAGCATTTCAAGACGCATTTAAGGACAAGTTTGTATCTTGTAAACGCAAAAACGTTATAGATGATTTTTTATTTATTTATTCGTTTTTTTGAAAAGGAGGTTCATGGTCAGACAGTTTAAATCTGTTTCCCCCCGAAAAATAAAATAAAATAAAGTAAAATAAAATAGAATACAAATAACATTGCTTAATATGAGTTGCCCTGCTGAAACGATGTTCTTGTTTAAGGAGTTGGCATCTATGTTTGATCCTCTTGGCATCCCTCAATATTTTCCAATATATAATTATTACCGTTAATTTTTGACCTCTCAGTTTATGCTGTTTTCATAGTTGTACGGCTTGTACAGACTTTCTTCCAGTAGACCTTTGCAGTTTCTAGAGGAAACTCACGAGGTCGCTATGCACCAAGTGAACTAGATTGTGTGTCGAAATCCACCCACTGTTGTCTACGCCTAATGTGGCTGAAGGTGCTGCAGTTGGTCGTCCGGAGAGGCAGGGAATCGGTCTTGTATTGTGTTTATTTTGGGTTCAAGTCTTTATTGTTCGGCTGTGTTTGTGTACACCGACGTTTACCGTTTGAAATCGGCGTCATGAGGGCCACTATCCCACTCGCATTACGAAGCTGTGCCGTTGCTTTACTACTCTTTTCGCTCCGCTTTGCCAAAGGAGATATCAGCTATTCTTTTCCGGAGGAGATAACACGCGGATCTGTGATCGGAAATGTCGCCAAAGACTTGGGTCTTGAAACAAGCAGACTGTCCGCTCGAAAGGCCCGGATTGATACCGATGGAAGCGACAAACGTTATTGTGACTTAAACCTCCGTAACGGGGATCTGACTGTTGCCGAGAGGATTGACAGAGAAGGCCTTTGTGGAGACAAAGCTTCCTGCGTTTTGAAACAAGAGCTTATGTTAGAGAGTCCATTAGAATTGCATCGAATTAGTCTGCACGTCCAGGATATAAATGATAACTCTCCTCAATTTAATAAAGAATCGATCCATATAGATATTCGTGAATCCGCGGACAAAGGTGCTCGTTTTCCAATTGAAGAAGCACATGATGCGGATATAGGCAAATACTCAGTTCAGACATACAATCTTCAGAGGAATGATCATTTTATTTTGGGCGTTGGAGCTGATTCTGTGGAACTTGTCCTGAACAAAGAGCTTGACCGCGAAAATTTAAAAGAAATCAGTCTAGTCCTCACAGCTCTGGATGGTGGCTCTCCTCAAAGGTCAGGTACCGTAGTCATTCACATCACTGTGCTGGATGCTAATGATAATGTGCCAGTGTTCAGCCAGACTGTTTATAAGGCCAGTGTACCAGAAAACTCCCCACTTGATACTGTTGTGTTGACTGTTAGTGCTACTGATGCAGATGAAGGACTAAATGGCGACGTTACATATGATTTTGGGCATATTTCAGATGATGTGAAGTCAATGTTTACGATAGATCCTAAGACAGGTAACATAAAATTGAAGACCACGGTGGATTTTGAAACGGCATCATCGTTTGAACTGCGTGTCACAGCAAAAGATGGTTTAGGACTAACCTCGTATGCCAAAGTCATCATAGATGTTACTGATATAAATGACAACGCACCGGTTATATACTTAAAGTCACTGACTAACCCCATACCCGAGAACGTGTCACCTGGTACAGAGGTGGGCATCATTAACGTGCAGGATAGAGACTCTGAGAATAACCGACAGGTCCGCTGCTCCATTCAGCAAAACGTCCCTTTTAAGTTGGTCCCTTCTATTAAAAACTATTATTCTCTGGTGACCACAGGACAACTGGACCGTGAACTAGTGTCTGATTACAACATTACAATCAGTGCCATTGACGAGGGCTCTCCACCTCTGTCCTCCTCTAAAACTGTTCAGTTATCTGTAGCAGACATCAACGACAACCCACCTGTGTTTGAGGAACAGTCGTACAGCGCATATGTGACTGAAAATAACAAGCCTGGCTCCACTTTATGTTCCGTTACTGCTCGAGACCCCGACTGGAGACAAAACGGTACAGTGATTTATTCTCTGTTATCCGGTGAGGTGAACGGATCTCCGGTGTCCTCCTATGTATCTGTTAACGGAGACACGGGAGTGATCCACGCAGTGAGGTCGTTTGATTATGAACAGTTCAGAAGTTTTAAAGTCCACGTGATGGCCAGAGACAACGGTTCTCCTCCGCTCAGCAGCAACGTGACCGTCAGTGTCTTCATATCGGATGTGAATGACAACTCTCCTCAGATACTGTACCCCGCCCCGGAGGGCAACTCGTTCATGACCGAGCTGGTCCCCAAAGCTGCACACGGAGGCTCTCTGGTGTCCAAAGTGATAGCGGTGGACGCGGACTCCGGACAGAACGCCTGGCTGTCCTATCATATAGTGAAATCCACTGATCCGGGACTTTTCACTATTGGTCTCCACAGCGGAGAGATCAGGACACAGCGGGACATTTCTGAATCTGACAGCATGAAACAGAACCTTATTGTGGCAGTGAAAGATAACGGACAGCCCCCTCTCTCTGCCACGTGTTCCATGTATTTACTTATTTCTGATAACTTGGCTGAGGTGCCAGAACTGAAGGATATTTCTTATGATGAGAAGAATTCCAAACTGACTTCTTATCTGATCATCGCGCTGGTGTCTGTGTCCACCTTTTTTCTGACCTTCATCATCATCATCCTGGGTGTGAGGTTTTGTCGCAGGAGAAAGCCCAGACTGTTGTTTGATGGAGCAGTGGCCATCCCCAGCGCTTATCTCCCTCCTAATTACGCAGACGTTGACGGCACAGGAACTTTACGCAGCGCTTACAACTATGACGCATACCTGACAACAGGTTCAAGAACCAGTGACTTTAAGTTTGTGACTTCTTACAATGACAACACACTTCCTGCTGACCAGACTCTGAAGAAAAGTCCATCAGACTTTGTTGATCCATTTGTAGATTCCGATGGCTCTCCTGAGGTAGGAAACATCCCTTTTGTAACATTTGTTTTCTGAATGTTAGATTGGTAACGCGTTTTTTTCACGATTGTCAAAGACTTCCAACTTGAATTTGTCTCTTTGTTTATTCATATATTCCAACGATAGAATATATATCCAACGCATCTTTATTTCATTGTGTCTCTGTCCGTGGTGCTGAATGTCGCTGTTGCTTTGTTTATTTTTCACCTTTTAAGAATCTGAATATGCTATTTGATGATTTACAGTGTAGCTTTTCATATATCCAGAATTGTTTTTGTCCTTCTTTTCATTAACACTGTATCTCTAAGTTGTGTTACATGAGGAAAAGAAATCACATCACATGAAGTATGAAATATTTGTCTAGTCAGTGAGAAAAGTTTTCTGCATTTAATTGCTTCCGGATTTTCTATGACCTTTGTCTATTCTAAAACTCCACTGATCCGTAACACATGTTCTGTAACGAATAAGCGTCATGGTTTTTACTTAAGAAATAAGTAATTTTTCGGAAGCGGTTGGCATGAAATTCGATATCTTGGACAAAACCGCGCATGTTTCTTCCCGTTCGATTCCGTTGCTTGTTTTTATTGTAACACTAAGAACAAACATGTCACTTAAAAATATGCGCAAATTCCTAATTACAGTTTGATTCCTCTTTAAATTAATTCTAAATCAACCATTTAATGTCAAAAGACCAGGCAGTGGGTTTCAAAATAAATTGCTATATTTCACTTGTACTCATGGTGTCACTATAGACCATCTAAGGAGTCAAATGAGCAGTCTGCTCTGCACACCACCCCAGTTTTTGTAACGACCATCCCTGTGTTCCCTTCAGCCTTCAACAAAGACGAAAAAGCTTAGACGGCAATTATATCGATAGAATAACGTACTTTCACTGTTTGCAGCTAGCGTATCTTAATTTGTGTGGTAGCCTACTGACCAAGAACGATGCACAGGCAGCGCGTCCTTGAAAGCTTTGCCTTTTTCTTTGTTGTGCTGCATTATGCTCACGGAGACCTGAGCTATTCTGTACAGGAGGAACTCAAGCGCGGATCTATTATTGGAAATATCGCCAAAGATCTCGGACTGGATGTGGGCAGACTGTCTGTTCGCAAAGCTCGCGTTGACATGGAAGGAAACTACAGACAATATTGCGGGATTAACCTTCGAAGCGGGGATTTAGTCGTTGTGGAAAGAATAGACAGAGAGGAGCACTGTGGAGAAAAACCTTCGTGTGTTCTGAAATTCGACTTGCTATTAGAGAATCCATTGGAGTTACACCGGCTGTCCCTGCAGGTTCAAGACGTGAACGACAATGCACCAATTTTTCCGAAGGATATAGTGAAGCTTGAAATAACAGAATCAGCTGACAAAGGAGAGAGATATCGCATTAATGCCGCACACGATGCTGATGTAGGCCAGAATGCCGTTAAAAGCTACATTCTGCAACCAAACCCTCACTTTGTGTTCAGTATTCAGACAACAAGTGCTGGCAGTAAATATGGTGAGTTGGTTTTAGATAAAGAGTTAGACCGAGAGGAGCAGCAGGAAATGAAATTAATGCTCACAGCTGTGGATGGTGGCTTTCCTCAGAGATCAGGGACTGTAGTCATACATGTCATTGTACTCGATGCTAATGATAACGCTCCAGTGTTTACTGAGGCCGTATATACAGCCACGTTACCGGAAAACTCACCCATTAATACCCCAGTAATCACTGTAACTGCATCAGATGCAGACGAAGGTGTCAACGGAGAGGTTACATATGAATTTAGCCGAATCTCTGATAAATCACGAAACATGTTTTCACTAAATGAAAAAACTGGCGAAATCAGTGTGACAGGTGACATAGATTATGAAGAGGGACCCAAATATGAAGTGTTTGTTGAGGCCAAAGATGGTTATGGTCTTTCTTCAGAAGCAAAGGTGATTATTGATATCAGTGATGTAAACGACAACGCACCGGTTATATACTTAAAGTCACTGACTAACCCCATACCCGAGAACGTGTCACCTGGTACAGAGGTGGGCATCATTAACGTGCAGGATAGAGACTCTGAGAATAACCGACAGGTCCGCTGCTCCATTCAGCAAAACGTCCCTTTTAAGTTGGTTCCTTCTATTAAAAACTATTATTCTCTGGTGACCACAGGACAACTGGACCGTGAACTAGTGTCTGATTACAACATTACAATCAGTGCCATTGACGAGGGCTCTCCACCTCTGTCCTCCTCTAAAACTGTTCAGTTATCTGTAGCAGACATCAACGACAACCCTCCTGTGTTTGAGGAACAGTCCTACAGCGCATATGTGACTGAAAATAACAAACCTGGCTCTACTTTATGTTCCGTTACTGCTCGAGACCCCGACTGGAGACAAAACGGTACAGTGATTTATTCTCTGTTATCCGGTGAGGTGAACGGAGCTCCGGTGTCCTCCTATCTATCTGTTAACGGAGACACGGGGGTGATCCACGGCTGTGAGGTCGTTTTGATTATGAACAGTTCAGGAGTTTTAAAGTCCACGTGATGGGCCAGAGACAACGGTTCTCCTCCACTCAGCAGCAACGTGACCGTCAGTGTCTTCATATCGGATGTGAATGACAACTCTCCTCAGATACTGTACCCCGCCCCGGAGGGCAACTCGTTCATGACCGAGCTGGTCCCCAAAGCTGCACACGGAGGCTCTCTGGTGTCCAAAGTGATAGCGGTGGACGCGGACTCCGGACAGAACGCCTGGCTGTCCTATCATATAGTGAAATCCACTGATCCGGGACTTTTCACTATTGGTCTCCACAGCGGAGAGATCAGGACACAGCGGGACATTTCTGAATCTGACAGCATGAAACAGAATCTTATTGTGGCAGTGAAAGATAACGGACAGCCGTCTCTCTCTGCCACGTGTTCCATGCATTTACTTATTTCTGATAACTTGGCTGAGGTGCCAGAACTGAAGGATATTTCTTATGATGAGAAGAATTCCAAACTGACCTCTTATCTGATCATCGCGCTGGTGTCTGTGTCCACCTTTTTTCTGACTTTCATTATCATCATCCTGGGTGTGAGGTTTTGTCGCAGGAGAAAGCCCAGACTGTTGTTTGATGGAGCAGTGGCCATCCCCAGCGCTTATCTCCCTCCTAATTACGCAGACGTTGACGGCACAGGAACTTTACGCAGCGCTTACAATTATGACGCATACCTGACAACAGGTTCTAGAACCAGTGACTTTAAGTTCGTGACATCTTACAATGACAACACACTTCCTGCTGACCAGACTCTGAAGAAAAGTCCATCTGATTTTGCTGATGCCTTTGGAGATTGTGATGCTTCTCCTGAGGTAAGGGCATCAGATATTTGATACATTTTTATTTCATCAGACACATGGATATTCTCTCTTTGAGATTCGAAAACTCCTGAGGGATATTTTATCTTGTTTTCCATGCATGTTGTGGGTACAGTTATCCAGATTGACTCTTTCCTCCGTTTTCATAGGAAACTTCTCATATCTTGAAAAGCATATCATAGTCTGTCCTTTTAATGTTCTGTTTTGCCACTTATCTTACATGGTATGCAATTTCTTCCTTCTTCTTCTATGGTACATGTACATCCTATTCTAATTCAATGAGTTCACGTTTTAAAAATCCTTGATTGTTTCTATATTATTAATCGTATTTAAAGTCCCAGATAAAATACAAACCGTTCTATTTAAGCATATGCTCGTTCATTTTATGTTGTTTATTTGGATATTAATTTGTTTCCACCATCTGTTGCTATCTACAGTAAAGTCCACTGTAGTCTCGTATAGCTTCCCGAGTTGTGAAGTCTGTCAGTCCTGAACACGCGTCAGTCTTTAATGGTGTTGAGCAACGTTATTAGAATCCTGCACTTCTTTCACAATTTGAGACTGTAGACAATTTGTCATAACTTGTCTTATTACTCACCGTATACAATCATAATTTGTGACCCTAATCAGTTGTTTGGATATCTGTCCACATCATTTAAAAAAGTATTTAAGCAGATGGATGTATTCAGTTAACACGAAACTTTTCATGTGTTTTATTTTAAGATATGGATATAACTCTCAGACAAATTCAAATGTCTATTTTTTCACACCTAAAACGCAGTGCTCATAATCAGGGGCCCTGGTCAAATAATACTCTTGCTTCAGGAGTTACCCTCTGTTTTAGATGTTCTTAACATCTTTTAATGTATTACAGTACTTGCTTTCCTTTGTAAATCAATATAATATCAATATATGCTGTGTTCGTATTTGTACAGTTTGTGCGGACTTGCTGCCAGTAGAAGTTTGCAGTTTCTAGAGGAGACTCACGATGTCGCTGTCCACCAACTGAATTAGATTGTATGTCACAATCCACCCACTGTTGTCGACGCATAATGTGACTGAAGGTGCTGCAGTTGATTGTCCAGAAAGGCAGTGATTCGGTCTTGTACTGTGTTGATTCGGGTAAATTTCTTAATTTTCCTGGCCGTGCTGCTGTCCACCGACTGGGAAACGTTTACTGTTTAAGATTGTCGTCATGATGGCCACCACCGGACTCGCATTACGAAGCTCTTTGGTTGCTTTACTCCTTTTTTCGTTCCGTTTTGTCAAAGGAGATATCAGCTATTCTTTTCCAGAGGAGATGAAACGCGGATCCGTAATCGGAAATGTCGCCAAAGACTTGGGTCTTGAAACAAGCAGACTGTCCGCTCGAAAGGCCCGGATTGATACCGATGGAAGCGACAAACGTTATTGTGACTTAAATCTCCGTAACGGGGATCTGACTGTTGCCGAGAGGATTGACAGAGAAGGCCTTTGTGGAGACAAAGCTTCCTGTGTTTTGAAACAAGAGCTTATGTTAGAGAGTCCATTAGAATTGCATCGAATTAGTCTGCACGTCCAGGACATAAATGACAACTCTCCTCAATTTAATAATGAATCGATCCATATAGATATTCGTGAATCCGCGATTAAGGGTGCTCGTTTTCCAATTGAAGAAGCACATGATGCGGATATAGGCAAATACTCAGTTCAGACATACAATCTTCAGAGGAATGATCATTTTATTTTGGGCGTTGGAGCTGATTCTGTGGAACTTGTCCTGAACAAAGAGCTTGACCGCGAAAATTTAAAAGAAATCAATCTAGTCCTCACAGCTCTGGATGGTGGCTCTCCTCAAAGGTCAGGTACCGTAGTCATTCACATCACTGTGCTGGATGCTAATGATAATGTGCCAGTGTTCAGCCAGACTGTTTATAAGGCCAGTGTACCAGAAAACTCCCCACTTGATACTGTTGTGTTGACTGTGAGTGCTACTGATGCAGACGAGGGCATAAATGGAGACGTTACATATCATTTTGGGCACATTTCAGATGATGTGAAGTCAATGTTTACGATAGATCCTAAGACAGGTAACATAAAATTAAAGACCACGGTGGATTTTGAAACGGCATCATCGTTTGAACTGCGCGTCACAGCAAAAGATGGTTTAGGACTAACCTCGTATGCCAAAGTCATCATAGATGTTACTGATATAAATGACAACGCACCGGTTATATACTTAAAGTCACTGACTAACCCCATACCCGAGAACGTGTCACCTGGTACAGAGGTGGGCATCATTAACGTGCAGGATAGAGACTCTGAGAATAACCGACAGGTCCGCTGCTCCATTCAGCACAACGTCCCTTTTAAGTTGGTTCCTTCTATTAAAAACTATTATTCTCTGGTGACCACAGGACAACTGGACCGTGAACTAGTCTCTGATTACAACATTACAATCAGTGCCACTGACGAGGGCTCTCCACCTCTGTCCTCCTCTAAAACTGTTCAGTTATCTGTAGCAGACATCAACGACAACCCACCTGTGTTTGAGGAACAGTCGTACAGCGCATATGTGACTGAAAATAACAAACCTGGCTCCACTTTATGTTCCGTTACTGCTCGAGACCCCGACTGGAGACAAAACGGTACAGTGATTTATTCTCTGTTATCCGGTGAGGTGAACGGTGTCCCGGTGTCCTCCTATCTATCTGTTAACGGAGACACGGGGGTGATCCACGCTGTGAGGTCGTTTGATTATGAACAGTTCAGGAGTTTCAAAGTCCACGTGATGGCCAGAGACAACGGTTCTCCTCCACTCAGCAGCAACGTGACCGTCAGTGTCTTCATATCGGATGTGAATGACAACTCTCCTCAGATACTGTACCCCGCCCCGGAGGGCAACTCGTTCATGACCGAGCTGGTCCCCAAAGCTGCACACGGAGGCTCTCTGGTGTCGAAAGTGATAGCGGTGGACGCGGACTCCGGACAGAACGCCTGGCTGTCCTATCATATAGTGAAATCCACTGATCCGGGACTTTTCACTATTGGTCTCCACAGCGGAGAGATCAGGACACAGCGGGACATTTCTGAATCTGACAGCATGAAACAGAACCTTATTGTGGCAGTGAAAGATAACGGACAGCCTTCTCTCTCTGCCACGTGTTCCATGTATTTACTTATTTCTGATAACTTGGCTGAGGTGCCAGAACTGAAGGATATTTCTTATGATGAGAAGAATTCCAAACTGACTTCTTATCTGATCATCGCGCTGGTGTCTGTGTCCACCTTTTTTCTGACCTTCATCATCATCATCCTGGGTGTGAGGTTTTGTCGCAGGAGAAAGCCCAGACTGTTGTTTGATGGAGCAGTGGCCATCCCCAGCGCTTATCTCCCTCCTAATTACGCAGATGTTGACGGCACAGGCACTTTACGCAGCGCTTACAATTATGACGCATACCTGACAACAGGTTCTAGAACCAGTGACTTTAAGTTCGTGACATCTTACAATGACAACACACTTCCTGCTGACCAGACTCTGAAGAAAAGTCCATCAGACTTCCTTGAGGCCTTTGGCGACTCTGACAACTCCCCTGAGGTAAGAATTCCGGAGGTTCAGTCCTCCACTTACTTCTGTGGGCAGATGCTACACTTAACCCCTTATATAAATACAAATAAATAAGACCTGGAAATCAGCATCACGATGTATGCGATGTGCTGCGACTCATTAGTAGCCATATTATGACTTTTCGGTGACTTTAAGTGATACTGACGTACACAGTAGTTTTGTGCTATCTCAAGAGTTGCTTGATTTCTGCTTACCAATTTGCTAAAATTGGTTCTCTACTGCGAGCAACACCGGTCTATTTCTCTGGAGTTTATTTCTCTCCCAGCACCAGTAACGTGATTGAGTTCATCCTCTTTTCCTGTGTTTGATTGGACATGGCATGGCATTTTGTTGTAGGTCTTTGTCGATTCACCAACTCCTCTTTTCGAAGCCAGACGTGACATTTTTTTCCCCTGAAAGCGTTTTTAAAGACGTTTTCGGTTCTCCTTGTGTTGGCGAATATGCCCTGTCTATGGTGCTGAAAACACGGACGGTTGGTACAAGAAAGCAAGGAAGTTTGAAGCCATGTCTGTATAAGATACAACAGATATCATTTAGTAATTTTCTAACGCACATTTGAAACGTCGCGAGTACAGAAAAATCAAGTTGATTTTGAAACATGCGGTCCTTTTTAGAATTAAGTATTTACATGTGTGGCAATCAATGCAACATGGTTGCAGCCTTTACTGTTATGTCTTTGTTTTGCTCCGTTACGTTTTTTTGATGTATAAAATAATCTACACCCTGTTTTAATCTTGACATCAAGTCGTGGTGATATATTTCGATAATTTGTTTTAATTATATACATACCCTTTAACCTGCTAATTTGTCATTTTCTGCTCTATATTCTATTGGGAAATGTTGATGTTATGCCATTCACTTGTGAAGGTACCAATCATTTTATCACATCGTGCTCTATCTTAAATGAACACATTGTGTCGCTGTCTACCAGTTTACTTGGAAATATTGCAGTACTCTGTCCAGCGTCGCCACCTATTATTCCAGTGCTTTGTGCTACCTTTCGTGTTGCTGCAGAACGAGCCGTAAGATCGTGTTGTTTATTCCTGTCTTTGGATTTGTCTAATTCAATCCGTCTCACTCTTTTTCGCGAGGCAAACTGATTTTTAAAAAAAAAAAATATTCTTTCCTTGTTCCGGATATTTGCCATTTTGAATAATGAAGCGCAAAGGATTTTCAAAGCCTGGCCTGGTTACCAGCTTTGTCGTCTGTCTACTTGGGCTGCAATCCGTATATGCCGAGGTGAGCTATTCTATCCCAGAGGAGATGAAAGCAGGAACAGTCATTGGAAATATAGCCAAAGATCTTGGCCTGGATATAAGTACACTGTCAACTCGGAAGGCCCGCATTGATTCCGAAGGGAATAACGAACGATTCTGTGTTATCAATTTGAAAACCGGAGAGCTAAGCGTTGCTGAGCGGCTTGACAGAGAGAGTCTTTGTGGCACTAAACCATCTTGCATTTTGGGCCTGGAACTTGTACTGGAGAATCCGTTAGAATTACATCGTATAAATCTGCATATCCAAGATATAAATGACAACTCTCCGCAATTCACAAGAGATTTAATCAGAATGGAGATAAGTGAGTCTGCTGAAAAGGGTACTCGTTTCTTAATAGAGGAAGCACATGACGAGGACATTGGTCAAAATTCGGTTCAGCGGTACAGCCTACAAAAGAATGAAAATTTTGTCCTAATGACCGATGCTAACAAAGTTGAACTTGTTCTGGAGAATAAACTTGACAGAGAGACTCAACAAGAAATTGATTTGCCTCTAATAGCCGCTGATGGTGGTACTCCACAGAGATCAGGTACAGTAATGATACACGTCACTGTACTGGATGCTAATGATAACGCCCCAGTGTTTAGTCAGACCGTTTACAAAGCCAGTTTGCCTGAAAACTCTCCGCTTCACACAATCGTGGTTACAGTAAGCGCTACGGATGCAGATGATGGGGTGAATGGTCACGTGACGTATGACTTTGGTCATGTTTCAGAGGCGGATGAAAAACTGTTTTCTATTGACAGTAAAACTGGAGAAATAAGAGTCATTGGTACCACGGACTTTGAGAAGAAAAATTCATTTGAACTACGAGTAATGGCAAAGGATGGATTGGGATTAAGCTCCTATGCTAAAGTTTATATAGATCTAACTGATGTAAATGACAACGCCCCTATAATATATTTAAAATCTGTGACTAACCCCATACCTGAGAACGTGTCACCTGGTACAGAGGTGGGCATCATTAATGTGCAGGATAGAGACTCTGAGAATAATCGACAGGTCCGCTGCTCCATTCAGCAAAACGTCCCTTTTAAGTTGGTTCCTTCTATTAAAAACTATTATTCTCTGGTGACCACCGGACAACTGGACCGCGAACTAGTGTCTGATTACAACATTACAATCAGTGCCACTGACGAGGGCTCTCCACCTCTGTCCTCCTCTAAAACTGTTCAGTTATCTGTAGCAGACATCAACGACAACCCTCCTGTGTTTGAGGAACAGTCCTACAGCGCATATGTGACTGAAAATAACAAACCTGGCTCCACTTTATGTTCCGTTACTGCTCGAGACCCCGACTGGAGACAAAACGGTACAGTGATTTATTCTCTGTTATCTGGTGAGGTGAACGGTGCCCCGGTGTCCTCCTATGTATCTGTTAACGGAGACACGGGGGTGATCCACGCTGTGAGGTCGTTTGATTATGAACAGTTCAGGAGTTTTAAAGTCCACGTGATGGCCAGAGACAACGGTTCTCCTCCGCTCAGCAGCAACGTGACCGTCAGTGTCTTCATATCGGATGTGAATGACAACTCTCCTCAGATACTGTACCCCGCCCCGGAGGGCAACTCTTTCATGACCGAGCTGGTCCCCAAAGCTGCACACGGAGGCTCTCTGGTGTCCAAAGTGATAGCGGTGGACGCGGACTCCGGACAGAACGCCTGGCTGTCCTATCATATAGTGAAATCCACTGATCCGGGACTTTTCACTATTGGTCTCCACAGCGGAGAGATCAGGACACAGCGGGACATTTCTGAATCTGACAGCATGAAACAGAACCTTATTGTGGCAGTGAAAGATAACGGACAGCCCTCTCTCTCTGCCACGTGTTCCATGTATTTACTTATTTCGGATAACTTGGCTGAGGTGCCAGAACTGAAGGATATTTCTTATGATGAGAAGAATTCCAAACTGACTTCTTATCTGATCATCGCGCTGGTGTCTGTGTCCACCTTTTTTCTGACCTTCATCATCATCATCCTGGGTGTGAGGTTTTGCCGCAGGAGAAAGCCCAGACTGTTGTTTGATGGAGCAGTGGCCATCCCCAGTGCTTATCTCCCTCCTAATTACGCAGACGTTGACGGCACAGGAACTCTACGCAGCGCTTACAACTATGACGCATACCTGACAACAGGTTCTAGAACCAGTGACTTTAAGTTTGTGACATCTTACAATGACAACACACTTCCTGCTGACCAGACTCTGAAGAAAAGTCCATCAGACTTTGCCGAAGCGTTTGGAGACTGTGATAACTCCCCTGAGGTAGGAACGGCTGATCAATTTGCATTCTCATAATCCAGTTTAATCCCTTGTGATCACAATTTGTAATTTCCGTCCTTTTTTTCAGTTTACACTTTTCAGCTTTCATGACTTGAACACCATTTTAATCATAGTTAGTTGGTTGTAGCTAATGGGGTAGACTTCAGTGAGTGATTGGGCATACGGATATGTTGTCTTTCACGCAAAAATGCCTACGGACTTCTGTCTTTATTTAAAAATAATAAGCGTTTGTAAATGCCCGTCCACAACCCATGTATTCTGTAATTATCGGTTGAAGTCTACATTTACATCAGCCTCCATACTTGTCCAGCGCTTGAAAGAAATATCTAAAACGCGTGTGTCATTGTATTCCAAACTTTTTTTTTTTTTCCAAGCAGTCAAACATTTTCGGTATTTCCCAATACCAATCATCGAAATGGTTTACTGTTTTTTTTTTTTTTTTTTTTCAATTGTATATGAGCGTCACACTGCTTCCTGTAGTTTCACTGAACTACTCTTGATACACGTATCAAGTACAAGACCTGGCTGGTATTTTAGCCTGCTGTTGTGGTATGGAATCAGGTACACAGAATTAATTTAAATGAAGAGGAGTCTGCGCCGATAAGTTTTCTTGACACCAGTAATTTGAGTGAATACCACATGTTCCCCATACCCCTTGCCCAGTGCTGCGAAACTAAACAAGGAAGTAATATGCCATGAAAAGGCTATGCAAGTCTGTATGTTTTTTCATAGATACATAATATTCCTCCTCTCCCTGTTGGTCATATCATCGTTAGCCACAATAGCCTATTTTTTGTTTAAAAGTCCCGTTGAATAGTAGTCCCTGTATGAGAGAAATTATTGTATTATGTTCAAACATAAGTCAACAGTTTTGTTATCACTTTCGTTTTGCAGCTTGCTTCAGCCTCTGAAACTTATACTAAATATGGGCTCTGGTATTTGTTATGTGTTACATGAGGCTGCGTATCTATCCATGGTGCTGAAACCAAGTAAATCCCGACAGATTCCCATTGTCATTACTGCTGCGCAATAAAAGCAGTTTCCTGAAGGCAACTTCACACTAGCCTTTACAACGTAAAACGCTACTTTACACTTATATTGGTCATTCATTTATGCTTCGATCGAATTGCATCCATGAATATTATGTTTTTGTCTTTCTCATCAGAGTACTCGATTGTTCAAGTATTTTGTGATACCTACAATTTGCTCACAGTGTCGCTGTCCACTAGCTTTACGTGAGGGGTTACATTGTGTTACTCTACGAGCTCGCACATTTCCAATCCGTGATAGATTGTGTGGTGGTTAAAGCAGTGAAGTCGCAACATTTGTACTCGGACGTGAAATTGTTATCTGAAGAGGATTACGTTTGGTTGTATTTTTGAATTAGACAAGTCTTTGTTGTGGTGGATTCGACACTGTTCTTGCAGGAAAATGAAGCACAAAGCATATTCAGCACGCGGCCTGGTTACCGCGTTGGGGATATTTCTTCTCGCGCTGGAAACCGTCTGTGGAGATGTGTCTTATTCTTTTCCAGAGGAGATGAAACGCGGCTCCATTGTTGGAAATATAGCAAAAGATCTCGGACTTGAGATGGGCAAACTGACAGCTCGAAAGGCTCGTATTGATGCGGACGGAAACAGCAAACGGTATTGTGACATTAATCTGAGTACTGGCGATGTCATTGTTGCCGATAGGATTGACCGAGAGGGGCTCTGTGGCAAAAAAGCATCTTGCATTGTGAAACAGGAACTTGTTTTAGAGAACCCTTTAGAGCTGCACCGCATCAGTGTTCACGTTCAGGATATCAACGATAATTCCCCACAGTTTAAAAAGAATACAATAAAATTTGAAATCAGTGAATCGGCAATGAAAGGAAGCCGCTATCGTTTAGATGAGGCCCACGACGCAGATGTCGGACAAAACGCCATCCAGGGCTATAGTATCGAGGCAAACGAAAACTTCAGGTTGAATGTTATTGCGAAAAGCGGTGGAGGGAAATACAGCGAGTTAGTTTTAGAGAAGGAGCTGGACAGAGAACAACAACAGGAGCTAACGATTGTGCTTGTGGCAACAGACGGAGGCGTACCTCAGAGATCAGGTACTGCAGTCATACACGTCACTGTACTGGATGCTAATGATAACGCCCCAGTGTTTAGCCAGGCCGTTTATAAAGCCAGTCTGCCTGAAAACTCTCCTGTAGATACTGTAGTGGTCACAGTGAGCGCTACTGATGCAGACGAGGGAATCAATGGAGAGGTGACGTATGAATTTGATCACATTTCAGATGAAAGTAACAACGTATTTTCTCTCGACCAGACCACTGGTGAAGTGAAAGTCAGTGGAGCAATAGATTATGAGGAGTTGTCCGCCTATGAAATGCAAATTACAGCCAAGGATGGTCTTGGATTAGTGTCATCTTCTACATTAATAATTGATATCACAGATATAAATGACAACGCTCCTCTTACGTTCATTAAGTCACTGACTAATCCAATACCGGAAAACGTGTCACCTGGTACAGAGGTGGGCATCATTAACGTACAGGATAGAGACTCTGAGAGTAACGGACAGGTCCGCTGCTCCATTCAGCAAAACGTCCCTTTTAAGTTGGTTCCTTCTATTAAAAACTATTATTCTCTGGTGACCACAGGACAACTGGACCGTGAACTAGTGTCTGATTACAACATTACAATCAGTGCCACTGACGAGGGCTCTCCACCTCTGTCCTCCTCTAAAACTGTTCAGTTATCTGTAGCAGACATCAACGACAACCCACCTGTGTTTGAGGAACAGTCGTACAGCGCATATGTGACTGAAAATAACAAACCTGGCTCCACTTTATGTTCCGTTACTGCTCGAGACCCCGACTGGAGACAAAACGGTACAGTGATTTATTCTCTGTTATCCGGTGAGGTGAACGGTGCCCCGGTGTCCTCCTATCTGTCTGTTAACGGAGACACGGGAGTGATCCACGCTGTGAGGTCGTTTGATTATGAACAGTTCAGGAGTTTTAAAGTCCACGTGATGGCCAGAGACAACGGTTCTCCTCCGCTCAGCAGCAACGTGACCGTCAGTGTCTTCATATCGGATGTGAATGACAACTCTCCTCAGATACTGTACCCCGCCCCGGAGGGCAACTCGTTCATGACCGAGCTGGTCCCCAAAGCTGCACACGGAGGCTCTCTGGTGTCGAAAGTGATAGCGGTGGACGCGGACTCCGGACAGAACGCCTGGCTGTCCTATCATATAGTGAAATCCACTGATCCGGGACTTTTCACTATTGGTCTCCACAGCGGAGAGATCAGGACACAGCGGGACATTTCTGAATCTGACAGCATGAAACAGAACCTTATTGTGGCAGTGAAAGATAACGGACAGCCCCCTCTCTCTGCCACGTGTTCCATGTATTTACTTATTTCTGATAACTTGGCTGAGGTGCCAGAACTGAAGGATATTTCTTATGATGAGAAGAATTCCAAACTGACCTCTTATCTGATCATCGCGCTGGTGTCTGTGTCCACCTTTTTTCTGACCTTCATTATCATCATCCTGGGTGTGAGGTTTTGTCGCAGGAGAAAGCCCAGACTGTTGTTTGATGGAGCAGTTGCCATCCCCAGCGCTTATCTCCCTCCTAATTATGCAGATGTTGACGGCACAGGAACTTTACGCAGTGCTTACAATTATGACGCATACCTGACAACAGGTTCTAGAACCAGTGACTTTAAGTTTGTGACATCGTACAATGACAACACACTTCCTGCTGACCAGACTCTGAAGAAAAGTCCATCAGACTTTGCTGATGCGTTTGGAGATTGTGATGACTCGCCTGAGGTATGTGTGACACACGTGTCTCAATGTGTTTACGTGAGTTGAAGTTACTTCCGGTTTCATTTATTTTGAATCCTCGTTTCAAAATAAATAACGCATCAAGAATTTGGCGAAAAGGTGATCCATGTGTTTTTTTGTTTCAAATTTAGTGGTTATTGCACGAGAGACTGTTTATTATTCATTGTCTCTTCTTTATAAAATTTGTTGCATCATCGTCGTTTCTGTCTGTCTTTTGAATCGAGTTGGAGCTTGTCTTTTGTGTCTCTGTCCTTGGTGCTGAAAAAGAAAAAAAAAAGAAAAGAATGCGGAACCAAAGTGCAGGTAGAGTTTCACCGGGGGTCCTAAGGTGAGCGACTCCGCCCTCTTCCCTCAGACAAACTTTGTGGAGAAAGATGGTTTGCGCTCCGACTCACTGTGTTTATAATTTTATTTTCCAGGTTAGTACCCGGTTGAAAATCAGACTAAATCCCCTTTAAGTGTGTATAAATGATTTAAAACATGTTAAGAGTTTGTTGTTGATATGTGCGACTGGATTTAAGAGCGTATTTATGAGCGCAAGATGCGGACTTTTGGCGCGAATGGCTAATTAGCAGTATGTAGACTGTGTGTGTGTGTGTGTGAGTGATGCTGTATGCTAGGTCCCCCCACTACCCGGCGTGTTTGGTATTTCAGTTTTTGGCGTATCTGACATGTTATGAATGATGGTTAATGTTGAAGGAAGAGAGGTTTATAACGTTTATTGTTTGTTTATAACTTAAACAAGTCTTTTTCATTGTACTTGGTTTGTGTTTAAAGATAAGTTGAACATTGTCCCTATGTGTATTATGTTTTATGAAGTCGGCGCTAAAGTCATTTAAACTCACCCAGTCAGAGAGGGTTTGTGTTTTTGTGTTTTTATTTAAAGAAAGAAAGAGAGTGATTATTGATATTTTAATATTTTTCATATTATGATTATTCCTGTAAAAGTGCGTGGAAGATACTTCCCACAGGAAAACTCAGACAACAGTGGTCATATAATTTAGTTGAAACAAATGGATGGAGAATAAGACATTTGCACCAAGGGATGTTTATTTGTTTGTGAATTTGTGAATAAAAGAGACAAACTTTGTGGAGACAGATGGTGGTTTGCGCTCCGACTCACTGTGTTTATAATTTTATTTTCCAGAGAGCCGAGAACCGCGAACCCCAACCAACTTCTTTTTGTTACCCAACTTCAGATATTCGAAACTCGTAACATCTGTATCTATGTGCCTTAGAACTATAGATACGTCTGCTTTAGAACCCTAAAGCACGTTCTAAGTCTGCTTTAGAGTGACCCTTTCTATCAGGTAAAACACAACGGAAAGTGAAAATTGAGAACTGAAAGTTGTTTTTGTTCAGTGACTTACATTGCATATGTATAACTTAATAAACAAATCACACATGTTTATCTTTATTATTGTTCTTTTACTATGCAGGCGGCATTCTTATCACCCTTTGGTTTTAAATCACTCTATGAAGTTAAGTTGTTATTGTATTTTTTCATCATGTACCTTTTACTTAGATCAAGTGTTCTTTGGAGGAAGCTTGAAGTGGATATTTGAAATGTTAAGAATGACCAATTCACCTTCGATGAAAGACCATATGGCTGTAGTGAAACACCACTCTGAAATCTATTTATCCGCTTCTCCCTATTTAGTGAGAGAGAGTTTCTTAGGGAACACGTAGTCTTTACTGAGCAAAACTAAAGTACATGGTCAGTTAAGTTATTTCTTCAAAACTGTTATATTTCATTTTTACTCATGGTGTCAGTATAGACCAGCTGAGGAATCGAATGTTCACTCTGCTCTACACACCACCCATTATTAGGACAGACTGCCCCCTGCATTCTCAAATGCTTGGAACATATATATATATATATTTATTGGATAATTTCACATTTGATGATTATCCAAGCCTTGAATAGCATCTTTCTGACTGCATTTGCACAAAAGTTGAGGCCTGGGTGTGTGATGATTGGATTGGTACTACCTAACTTCATAATCAGTGTTTGTTGATGTTGTGTAGGTCTTGCCAATTACTTTTTTGTGTTGATTGACTAATTTAAGAAGAACATGCTTTTTTTATTTGCTGACGATGCTTTGCTACTATGTTGAAAAAGAGAAAGCAAAGATTTGCACAGCGGCATGAAATAATTGCAAGGTTGACATTTTCTTCTTTCTTTCAAGTGTGTGTTTATGTCCATAATGGCTTAGAAGGAAAGGTAAACTACACAGGCATAGTTTTATGAAATAGTTTGTCTCTATTTCATTGCATTAAGGTGCGTCAGTTATATTTTCTAATCATCTGAGCACTCACATTTAAGGATATAATTATGCAGCAGACAGTTAATCATGAGACAGCGCAGCATTTATCAATACATTTTCATTTTTCTCTATCTTTTTTGTGCTTCGGATAGTGGGGTGATATTGGCCTGAGTGTATTTTAGAGCCTTTCCTTCCTTCGATTGTCTCATTTCATAATTTGGTGAGCTTTAAGAAACTGCAGAAGGTTGTTTAGAACTTGATCTTAATGTAAACTTATAGAAATCTGTAGGATTATACAATTTAGTAGAAACACTTGTTGCAATATTCTTGATTATCTGTTGGCAAATAACATTGATTCGTCAAAAATGCCCTCGATTGTCAATGAGACACAATATGACTATCATTTAGAAATCAAAAATTGCGTGTCAATGAATAGCACTAGTGCTGTCACATTTGTGTCTTAGTTTAGTACAAATGTTCGTAGACTATAGATGATAATGCCATTATAATCACCAAATAATGACAGAGTAACAGTACGGTTCATATGATTGTAACGTTGAAGTTGTTTCTTGTTTCAATTTGCAGTGCTATAACCGACTGTAACTCTTGGTGTCACTGTGCACCAACATAGGCCGAACATGTTCACTGCTTCATCCATTCTTTGCCACCATTGCAAAGCGTTATTGTTGTGCGGTGTGTCTGTCGGTTAAGGACTATACAAAAGGCCTACATTGTGATGATATCCGGATAGTTAATTACAACCGTTTTTGATCATCTCGAAATAATTTCCAAGGAAAGGATTTTTGTTTGATCGATTATGGGGAATGCAGTGCACAGAAGATTTTCTCTGAATCGCTTTTGTGTTTTTTTCCTTTTCCTCGGCCTGCGTTTCGCGTTTGGAGATGTGAGCTACTCTGTTGCGGAGGAGATGAAACGCGGGTCTGTGATTGGAAATATAGGTAAAGATCTCGGCCTCGGGATCGCCACACTTTCCTCACGTAAAGCTCGAGTTGACACAGACGGGAATGACAAGCGTTATTGTGATATTAATCTGAACACCGGAGATTTGTTTGTTACTGAGAGGATCGACAGGGAAAGTCTTTGTGGTAAGAAGGCGACCTGCATTTTAAAAGAGGAACTTGTTTTGGAAAATCCTTTAGAGCTCCATCGTATCAGCATCCATGTGCAAGATATAAACGACAACGCCCCACAGTTTAGTGAAGACTTGATTTCATTTGAAATAACAGAATCAGCAGTAAAAGGAGCTAGATTCTTACTCACGGAAGCTCACGATGCAGATATTGGTACAAATACGGTTCAGCGCTACAGTTTACAGAATAATGAGCATTTTACCATCAATGTGGCTACAGAGGGCAGCGGACGGAAACACTGTGAATTGGTTTTGGTAAAAGAGTTGGACCGAGAGCAAGAGAACGAACTGAAATTACTGCTCACAGCTCTAGATGGTGGTTCTCCACAGAGATCAGGTACTGCGATCATTCACGTCACGGTGCTAGATGCTAATGATAACGCACCAGTGTTTAGTCAGGCCGTTTACAAGGCCAGTCTACCTGAAAACTCTCCTGTAGATACACCAGTTGTTACAGTGAGCGCTACTGATGCAGACGCGGGAGCCAATGGAGATATCACCTACAATTTTGATCATATATCTGATGACCATGTCTCTTTGTTTTCACTTGATCAGAAGACAGGAGAGATTCGAGTTATCGGTTCTATCGATTATGAGAGTGAGCGATCAATTGAAATTCGAATAAGAGCAAAAGACGGCCCGGGTCTGACTTCCTATTGCACGGTACTTTTAGATGTAACAGATGTCAATGACAATCCACCTGCTATCAGTTTGAAATCACTGACGAACCCCATACCTGAGAACGTGTCACCTGGTACAGAGGTGGGCATCATTAATGTGCAGGATAGAGACTCTGAGAATAATCGACAGGTCCGCTGCTCCATTCAGCAAAACGTCCCTTTTAAGTTGGTTCCGTCTATTAAAAACTATTATTCTCTGGTGACCACAGGACAACTGGACCGTGAACTAGTGTCTGATTACAACATTACAATCAGTGCCACTGACGAGGGCTCTCCACCTCTGTCCTCCTCTAAAACTGTTCAGTTATCTGTAGCAGACATTAACGACAACCCACCTGTGTTTGAGGAACAGTCCTACAGCGCATATGTGACTGAAAATAACAAACCTGGCTCCACTTTATGTTCCGTGACTGCTCGAGACCCCGACTGGAGACAAAACGGTACCGTGATTTATTCTCTGTTAGCCGGTGAGGTGAACGGTGCCCCGGTGTCCTCCTATCTGTCTGTTAACGGGGACACGGGGGTGATCCACGCTGTGAGGTCGTTTGATTATGAACAGTTCAGGAGTTTTAAAGTCCACGTGATGGCCAGAGACAACGGTTCTCCTCCGCTCAGCAGCAACGTGACCGTCAGTGTCTTCATATCGGATGTGAATGACAACTCTCCTCAGATACTGTACCCCGCCCCGGAGGGCAACTCGTTCATGACCGAGCTGGTCCCCAAAGCTGCACACGGAGGCTCTCTGGTGTCCAAAGTGATAGCTGTGGACGCGGACTCCGGACAGAACGCCTGGCTGTCCTATCATATAGTGAAATCCACTGATCCGGGACTTTTCACTATTGGTCTCCACAGCGGAGAGATCAGGACACAGCGGGACATTTCTGAATCTGACAGCATGAAACAGAACCTTATTGTGGCAGTGAAAGACAACGGACAGCCGTCTCTCTCTGCCACGTGTTCCATGTATTTACTTATTTCTGATAACTTGGCTGAGGTGCCAGAACTGAAGGATATTTCTTATGATGAGAAGAATTCCAAACTGACTTCTTATTTGATCATCGCGCTGGTGTCTGTGTCCACCTTTTTTCTGACCTTCATTATCATCATCCTGGGTGTGAGGTTTTGCCGCAGGAGAAAGCCCAGACTGTTGTTTGATGGAGCAGTGGCCATCCCCAGCGCTTATCTCCCTCCAAATTACGCAGATGTTGACGGCACAGGAACTTTACGCAGCGCTTACAACTATGACGCATACCTGACAACAGGTTCTAGAACCAGTGACTTTAAGTTTGTGACATCTTACAATGACAACACACTTCCTGCTGACCAGACTCTGAAGAAAAGTCCCACGGACTTTGCTGATGCCTTTGGAGACTGTGATAGTTCTCCTGAGGTAAGAAACTAGTTCATATTACTGATTTCGTGAATAACATCACCAATATTTCCGTGTGTCTTTTGCTCTCCTTTGACTATTTTAAGATTATTTGTTCCCGTCCTGTGAAATGCACCTTTAATGGATCTTAGCGTTGTTTAGAAGTCAATATGCTGGTAAATAGGTCCTTGAAACTATTCTTTATTTTGAAGTCTATTCGAGTCCATCCTGTCCTATGTTTGCCCCTTTTTGCGTTCCAATGAGGAATAACGTTTCACATTGTGTTTCTTAATTTCTCTGTCCATGTTACTGAACTCTCGGTGTGGTGGCATTTTCAGACCTTTTTACATCTATGTTCAGTCTTGCTGTCATTTCCGAATTTGCTGAATTTTGTTTCAGTATATTTGTGATCATCGAGACTGTCCTAAAATGATCCGTTTTGTCTTGGTTTAATGTTTCCATGTGATTCCGTCGTTGCTCTTCACTGGTGCCATTGTCTACTCGCTACCGATACGCATTACAAGTTTAGCACTATTAACGAATTATGGGGCGCGGTATGAGAGCAATACAGAGAAACAGAAAATAGAGGTTCCGTGTTTATTCTATTTTGCACGTGGAGTCTCACTTTCTTAAGTTGCCTCACTGTGTAAATGACTGATGTGAGCATAAGTGAAAAATATATCCTCACTTTAATTTATTTTTGCACGTGAATGCATTTCTTTGAGACATAACATACATTGTTGCCCATGATAAACGACAATATTTTCAAAACTGTTTGCAACAGTACATAGATGCATATCAAATGCAAGTACTTGCATACATGTTTTGATAGAGCAGCTCACGTGACGCAGGAATAGTAGTTTTATCCTGAAAACTTCATAGTGCTCCGTTTGATTGTTTTCAATTTATATGACTCAGAAAAAATATCTCAGCTTGATTTCCTTTCTTTCTTCGGCCGTTACAACACCTGTTTGTCCTTGTCAATCTAATTTAACGCTTGCTTATTTGTTTTATAAGTAAGGTTCACTGAATCGCACTGTGATTTCAGTTTGTTAATAAACGAAACCTGCAGCCCTTGCTATACCTTAGAAATACTCATGGTGTCAGTGTGTACTAGTAAACGAGAAGACACGGTCATTCTCCACCCTTCTGTCTCAACGATTTTGAAGCCTGACTCTATTGGAAGGCAGCTGACAAAACCCCCTTCGTGTAGGAATATAATGTGAGTTTTTTTTGTTTGTTGGATGAAATCACGAAAGCATCGCTGACGTCTTTTGACCTTCTTTTTATTCGTTTTTAATCTGTATGAGGTTTTTCTCGCAGTAACAATGGGACACACCAGATTTGCGCTGCTATGCGGCCTTGCTTTTGTTTTCCTTGTCCTCCACCCCGTTTACGGAGATGTGAGCTACTCTATCCCAGAAGAGATGAAACGTGGATCTGTAATTGGAAATATCGCCAAAGATCTGGGACTTGATTTGGGCAGACTGTCTGCTCGCAAGGCCCGTATCGATACTGAAGACAACAACGTCCAATATTGCGGCATTAACCTGAGTACCGGAGACTTGATCGTACAGGAAAGGATTGACAGAGAAGGGCTTTGTGCGAAAAAGGCATCATGTGTTCTAAAACAGGAACTCGTACTGGAAAATCCATTAGAGCTGCACCGTATTAGTATCCGCGTTCAAGATATCAACGACAATTCACCGCAGTTTAAAGAGGATTCACTTAAAATTGAAATTCATGAATCAGCGGACAAGGGTGCACGTTTCCTCTTGGATGAGGCGCATGATGGTGACATAGGAGAAAATGCTGTTCAGGGCTACTCACTTCAGCAGAACGACCATTTCAAATTAAATGTAAACACAAAAGCAGGTGGGCGAAAATATGGTGAATTAGTCTTAGACAAAGAATTAGACAGAGAGGACAAAAAAGAGATGATGTTATTGCTTACCGCATTCGATGGAGGCTCTCCTCAGAGATCAGGCACTGTACTCATACATGTGACTGTACTGGATGCTAATGATAATGTACCAGTGTTTAGCCAAACAGTCTATAAAGCCAGTCTGCCTGAAAACTCTCCTCTGGATACACTGGTGATCACAGTGAGTGCAACTGATGCAGACGAGGGAATGTATGGTGAAGTTACTTATGGGTTTGATCATGTTTCAGATGAAAACCAAATTTTCTTTCTAGACTCTAAAACAGGAGAAGTTAAAGTAGGTGGATCAATTGATTATGAAAAGGAATCGTCATATGAAATGCAGATTAGCGCCAAAGACGGCCTGGGACTGGCATCATATGCAACTTTAATAATTGAAATTACTGACATGAACGACAACGCTCCGGTTATATATCTCAAATCAGTCACCAATCCCATACCTGAGAACGTGTCACCTGGGACAGAGGTTGGCATCATTAACGTGCAGGACAGAGACTCTGAGAATAACCGTCAGGTCCGCTGCTCTATTCAACAAAACGTCCCTTTCAAGCTGATTCCTTCTATTAAAAACTATTATTCTCTGGTGACCACGGGACAACTGGACCGTGAACTAGTGTCTGATTACAACATTACAATCAGTGCCACTGACGAGGGCTCTCCACCTCTGTCCTCCTCTAAAACTGTTCAGTTATCTGTAGCAGACATCAACGACAACCCACCTGTGTTTGAGGAACAGTCCTACAGCGCATATGTGACTGAAAATAACAAACCTGGCTCCACTTTATGTTCCGTTACTGCTCGAGACCCCGACTGGAGACAAAACGGTACAGTGATTTATTCTCTGTTATCCGGTGAGGTGAACGGAGCTCCGGTGTCCTCCTATCTATCTGTTAACGGAGACACGGGGGTGATCCACGCTGTGAGGTCGTTTGATTATGAACAGTTCAGGAGTTTTAAAGTCCACGTGATGGCCAGAGACAACGGTTCTCCTCCACTCAGCAGCAACGTGACCGTCAGTGTCTTCATATCGGATGTGAATGACAACTCTCCTCAGATACTGTACCCCGCCCCGGAGGGCAACTCGTTCATGACCGAGCTGGTCCCCAAAGCTGCACACGGAGGCTCTCTGGTGTCCAAAGTGATAGCGGTGGACGCGGACTCCGGACAGAACGCCTGGCTGTCCTATCATATAGTGAAATCCACTGATCCGGGACTTTTCACTATTGGTCTCCACAGCGGAGAGATCAGGACACAGCGGGACATTTCTGAATCTGACAGCATGAAACAGAACCTTATTGTGGCAGTGAAAGATAACGGACAGCCCTCTCTCTCTGCCACGTGTTCCATGTATTTACTTATTTCTGATAACTTGGCTGAGGTGCCAGAACTGAAGGATATTTCTTATGATGAGAAGAATTCCAAACTGACCTCTTATCTGATCATCGCGCTGGTGTCTGTGTCCACCTTTTTTCTGACCTTCATTATCATCATTCTGGGTGTGAGGTTTTGTCGCAGGAGAAAGCCCAGACTGTTGTTTGATGGAGCAGTGGCCATCCCCAGCGCTTATCTCCCTCCTAATTACGCAGACGTTGACGGCACAGGAACTTTACGCAGCGCTTACAACTATGACGCATACCTGACAACAGGTTCTAGAACCAGTGACTTTAAGTTCGTGACATCTTACAATGACAACACACTTCCTGCTGACCAGACTCTGAAGAAAAGTCCATCAGACTTTGCTGAAGTCTTTGGAGACTGTGATGACTCGCCTGAGGTACGATCATGTGTCATATATCGTTTTGCTTATTTACGCATTAATAATCCATCGAAAGCATCAAGTTACATTTTGTATTTTCTTTTTTCCATCCATAATTATGATTTCATGCCTGTCTTATAATTCTTCTTATCTACACACAGCATGATGTCGCTGTCTGTGGTCATTATTACAGCTACTTATGTCTGTCTCTTCAGTGGACCAACAGGCTTTTTGCGTGTCTCTGTCCTTGGTGCTGAACGACGCTGTTTGCTCCCATGTGCAGTGTCCTGACTTAACTAACTAACTCCTGCCTTATCATTTGCACGTCTCAATCGTTTGACTTAAACATTTGTTTTCTTGACACATCAGTGTCCCATCTTGTAATCAACATTCAGGTGTGTTTTACACATAATTTTCTCAGCTAATTACCAGAAAATAAAATAAAATAAAAAACAAAACAAAACACATCAATGGGATAATTTAACATGTCAGTCAGTGAGTAAGATTTCATGTTTAACAGTGCATCTCATATACTAATTACTTCACTTTTCTGTTATCTATTTCCTTTTCCTATTCAGAAAGTAACATTGCTCCCGTGTTGTTATAAATCTCGAAGTAAAACTGAAGTACATATAAACATTTATTCCACCAGTGCAACACAAAGGCACAATGTCATACCATGGTTTTATGTTTTAATTAATTACGTTTTTAAAGAGAATTTAGTGTATAAATCAATTGGTCTTTGTAGTACGCTGAAGTCAAAGATTTAATTCTAAGCGAAATCTCAGTATTTACCGATCAACACTGAAGGACTACACCTGGTAAAACATTGTTTGATACTTGGGGAAAGTTGTCTTTCCAATATCACTATCAAATTATTTATATTGGTTACTTTAGGAGGAAACATATTTGCCAATAAATCAATCATACATGACATCAACAAGCTTAACATCACCTCATTGTACTTTTTATTACCTCACTATAAGGCGGTTTTATTTGACAGTAATGTCAAACGACGTTTTAAGGAAACTAACAGTTCTGTTAAAATGTTATATTTCACTTGTACTCACGGTGTCACTATAGACCAGCTTAGAAGTCACATGTTCATTCTGCTCTGCACACCACCCATTATTTGTATCGACCATCCCTGTGTTCCTTTCTGCTTTCAACAAAGGCGAAAAAGCTTAGACGGCAATGGTGATCGAATAACGTATTTTTACTACTTGAAAGTACCGTAAATTAACTAGTGTGGTAGTCTACTGACGAAGAATGATGCATAGACGGTGCTTTCTTCAAAGCTTTGGCTTTGTCTTTTTATTTGTGGTGGTGCATTATGCACACGGAGACCTGAGCTATTCTGTACAGGAGGAGCTGAAGCGCGGATCTATCATTGGAAATATCGCCAAAGATCTCGGACTGGATGTGGGCAGACTGTCTGCTCGCAAAGCTCGCGTTGACATGGAAGGAAACGACAGACAATATTGCGGGATTAACCTTCGAAGCGGGGATTTAGTGGTTGCGGAAAGAATAGACAGAGAGGAGCACTGTGGAGAAAAACCTTCGTGTGTTCTGAAATTCGAGTTGCTTTTAGAGAATCCATTGGAGTTACATCGGTTGTCCCTGCAGGTTCAAGACGTGAACGACAATGCACCAATTTTTCCGAAGGATATCGTGAAGCTTGAAATTAGAGAATCAGCTGTCAAAGGAGCGAGGTATCGTGTTAATGCTGCACAAGATGCAGACATAGGCAAGAACTCCGTCGAAAGCTACATTTTGCAACCAAACCCTCACTTTGTGTTCAGTATTCAGACAACAAGTGCAGGCCGTAAATATGGTGAGTTGGTTTTAGATAAAGAGTTAGACCGAGAGGAGCAGCAGGAAATGAAATTAATGCTCACTGCTGTGGATGGTGGTTCTCCTCAGAGATCAGGGACTGTAGTCATACATGTCATTGTACTCGATGCTAATGATAACGCCCAGTGTTTACTGAGGCCGTATATACAGCCACGTTACCCGGAAAACTCACCCATTAATACCCCAGTAATCACTGTAACTGCATCAGATGCAGACGAGGGTGTCAACGGAGAGGTTACATATGAATTTAGCCGAATCTCTGATAAATCACAAAAACTTTTTTCACTTAATGAAAAAACTGGCGAAATCAGTGTGACAGGTGACATAGATTATGAAGAGGGACCCAAATATGAAGTGTTTGTTGAGGCCAAAGATGGTTATGGTCTTTCTTCAGAAGCAAAGGTGATTATTGATATCAGTGATGTAAATGACAACGCCCCAGTTATATATTTGAAATCACTGACTAACCCAATACCGGAGAACGTGTCACCTGGTACAGAGGTGGGCATCATTAACGTGCAGGATAGAGACTCTGAGAATAATCGACAGGTCAGCTGCTCCATTCAGCAAAAACGTCCCTTTTAAGTTGGTTCCTTCTATTAAAAACTATTATTCTCTGGTGACCACAGGACAACTGGACCGTGAACTAGTGTCTGATTACAACATTACAATCAGTGCCACTGACGAGGGCTCTCCACCTCTGTCCTCCTCTAAAACTGTTCAGTTATCTGTAGCAGACATCAACGACAACCCACCTGTGTTTGAGGAACAGTCGTACAGCGCATATGTGACTGAAAATAACAAACCTGGCTCCACTTTATGTTCCGTTACTGCTCGAGACCCCGACTGGAGACAAAACGGTACAGTGATTTATTCTCTGTTATCCGGTGAGGTGAACGGTGCCCAGGTGTCCTCCTATGTATCTGTTAACGGAGACACGGGGGTGATCCACGCTGTGAGGTCGTTTGATTATGAACAGTTCAGGAGTTTCAAAGTGCACGTGATTGCCAGAGACAACGGTTCTCCTCCGCTCAGCAGCAACGTGACCGTCAGTGTCTTCATATCGGATGTGAATGACAACTCTCCTCAGATACTGTACCCCGCCCCGGAGGGCAACTCGTTCATGACCGAGCTGGTCCCCAAAGCTGCACACGGAGGCTCTCTGGTGTCCAAAGTGATAGCGGTGGACGCGGACTCCGGACAGAACGCCTGGCTGTCCTATCATATAGTGAAATCCACTGATCCGGGACTTTTCACTATTGGTCTCCACAGCGGAGAGATCAGGACACAGCGGGACATTTCTGAATCTGACAGCATGAAACAGAACCTTATTGTGGCAGTGAAAGATAACGGACAGCCCTCTCTCTCTGCCACGTGTTCCATGTATTTACTTATTTCTGATAACTTGGCTGAGGTGCCAGAACTGAAGGATATTTCTTATGATGAGAAGAATTCCAAACTGACCTCTTATCTGATCATCGCGCTGGTGTCTGTGTCCACCTTTTTTCTGACCTTCATTATCATCATCCTGGGTGTGAGGTTTTGTCGCAGGAGAAAGCCCAGACTGTTGTTTGATGGAGCAGTGGCCATCCCCAGCGCTTATTTCCCTCCTAATTACGCAGATGTTGACGGCACAGGAACTTTACGCAGCGCTTACAACTATGACGCATACCTGACAACAGGTTCTAGAACCAGTGACTTTAAGTTCGTGACATCTTACAATGACAACACACTTCCTGCTGACCAGACTCTGAAGAAAAGTCGTTCCGACTTTGCTGAAGTCTTTGGAGACTGTGATGACTCGCCTGAGGTAGGAACATATTTCATATCACTGAACCCCAGTTCAACATTTTTGAAGAATCAAATTTTGTCTTCCACTTAAACTATTATTTGTTGTCCATTGCTTTCGTGGTTAATTGCACTTTAATAGTTTTTAATAACTAACCACGTTGCCTAAATATGTTCAGCCTCAGTTTTTCTTTTTCTAGTTGTTTGCGATCTAATCCCACGTGAAGCGTTGCTTTTTTAGGATCACAAACTTTACTCTTCTCCCCCTGGCTTTATCCAAGATTCACTTACTGAAACCGAACACAAACCAACTTTTTCAGACCCGCCTATCTCACACTACACATGCGATCGTACTATTGTTTAGTGTTATCATATTGTCACTTCATTGCAGGGCTGAAAATGTCTTTGGGACATGCTCTGTTTGGTCCCATTCTTGCTCTTTTTGATATTCTTGTGACGAAAAAGCTTTTCCATCTCCCTTTCATGTGTCTCTGTCCTTGGTGCTGAACTCTGTTTGATATCCTCGTGCAAATTTTGAGATGGTTTACCTCAGTGTTTTGAGCTATTTCTATTTTTTCCATTTGTTGGTTGTTGTTCAGTAATGTTTTCACGTGAATATGTTGTTTTTGTAATATTTCTTAATTTTCAGTTCCTCTTCCAAATTGATAGTAAATTCGAATGTTATCAGAATGAATACATAATAGGACGTAGTACTAGAGTAGTATATAGATTGGAAAATGAATACTCTGTTTGGGTATTCTATTTTGCTAGAGGAGTCTCGCTTCCCTAGGTTGCCATTTATGTGTAAACTATCTGGGATAAACAGCCGTGAAATATACGCATCCTCACATCAATTAATCTGGCATGCAGTCTGTCATTAAACATGTATGTTTTTGACAAAATAGGACATGATATTCAGATTTGTTTTTATTCCACTGCGATTTTGTCTTGTATTTGCTTCTTCGATAGATGCTATACATTGTTTTCAATAGTAGCCCACAATATTAACCGAGTTTTGACCGACACCCTCGCAGACCGAGCAGTTTTATCCTGAAAGATCTATAGGGTTGTATGTGATGTTTTTAGACTATTAGAACTTAAGAAATGAATACCAGCCCTATTTCTTTTACTCTAGCTACAACTTTTCATCATTGTCAACCTGATTTAATATGAGACAAACTTCATAGTTAAGTAATATATAATAGAAGTGTAGGACTTAAACGTATCTCAAAATAAGACCTCTCTTACCGATGTTAATAGGTTGGAAAATAGTTTTATTTCTCTCTACAGGACGTTCAATCATAGCAAGAATTATGTAATACGTATACTCTTTCAACTGTGTTGATGTTTACTGATAATTTAGGAAAACTGAATGGATCTAATTTTTCAAGCTAAAGAAAAAAAAAACAACTTGTTATACCTAAATAGATACTCACGGTGTCAGTGTGCACCAGTAAACGAGAAGACGCGGTCATTCTCCACCCTTCTATTTCAACGAATTTGAAGTCTGATTCTTCAGTTGGTCGGCGTTTGAGAAACCCCGCTTTATGTAGTAGTTGGATGCGTCATTTTACTATCGGAAGAAATAACGAATACATCGTTCCTGTTATCTGGGCTACTCGTTGTTTTGTTCGTTTGTATGAGGTATTTCTCACAGTAACAATGGGATACAGCGGATTTTCGCTGTTCTGCAGCCTTGCTTTTGTTTTCCTTATCCTGCACCCTGTTTATGGAGATGTGAGCTACTCTATCCTGGAGGAGATGAAACGTGGATCTATAATTGGAAATATCGCCAAAGATTTGGAACTTGATTTGGGCAGACTGTCTGCTCGCAAGGCCCGTATCGATACTGAAGACAACAACGTCCAATACTGCGGCATTAACCTGAGTACCGGAGACTTGATCGTACAGGAAAGGATTGACAGAGAAGGGCTTTGTGCGAAAAAGGCATCATGTTTTCTAAAACAGGAACTCGTGTTGGAAAATCCATTAGAGCTGCACCGTATTAGTATCCGCGTTCAAGATATCAACGACAATTCACCGCAGTTTAAAGAGGGTTCACTCAAAATTGAGATTCAGGAATCAGCGGACAAGGGTGCACGTTTTCTTCTTGGGGAAGCACACGATGGTGACATAGGAGAAAATGCTGTTCAGGGCTACTCACTTCAGCAGAACGATCATTTCAAATTAAATGTAAACACAAAAGCAGGTGGGCGAAAATATGGCGAATTAGTCTTAGACAAAGAATTAGACAGAGAGGACAAAAAAGAGATGATGTTATTGCTTACCGCATTCGATGGAGGCTCTCCTCAGAGATCAGGCACTGTACTCATACATGTCAGTGTACTGGATGCTAATGATAATGTACCAGTGTTTAGCCAAACAGTCTATAAAGCCAGTCTGCCCGAAAACTCTCCTCTGGATACACTGGTGATCACAGTGAGTGCAACTGATGCAGATGAAGGTTTAAATAGCGAAATTACATATGGATTTGACCATGTTTCAGATGAAAATGACGATGTATTTACCTTAGACTCAAAAACGGGAGACGTGAGAGTAGCTGGAGCTATTGATTATGAGAAAGTGTCATCCTATGAAATGCAAATAAGTGCAAAAGATGGTCTGGGATTAGTCTCATATGCAACGTTAATGATTGAAATCACGGATGTAAATGATAACGTCCCTGTTGTATACCTAAAATCACTAACCAACCCTATACCTGAGAACGTGTCACCTGGTACAGAGGTTGGCATCATTAACGTGCAGGATAGAGACTCTGAGAATAATCGGCAGGTCCGCTGCTCCATTCAGCAAAACGTCCCCTTTAAGTTGGTTCCTTCTATTAAAAACTATTATTCTCTGGTGACCACAGGACAACTGGACCGTGAACTAGTGTCTGATTACAACATTACAATCAGTGCCACTGACGAGGGCTCTCCACCTCTGTCCTCCTCTAAAACTGTTCAGTTATCTGTAGCAGACATCAACGACAACCCACCTGTGTTTGAGGAACAGTCCTACAGCGCATATGTGACTGAAAATAACAAACCTGGCTCCACTTTATGTTCCGTTACTGCTCGAGACCCTGACTGGAGACAAAACGGTACAGTGATTTATTCTCTGTTATCCGGTGAGGTGAACGGAGCTCCGGTGTCCTCTTATCTATCTGTTAACGGAGACACGGGGGTGATCCACGCTGTGAGGTCGTTTGATTATGAACAGTTCAGGAGTTTTAAAGTCCACGTGATGGCCAGAGACAACGGTTCTCCTCCACTCAGTAGCAACGTGACCGTCAGTGTCTTCATATCGGATGTGAATGACAACTCTCCTCAGATACTGTACCCCGCCCCGGAGGGCAACTCGTTCATGACCGAGCTGGTCCCCAAAGCTGCACACGGAGGCTCTCTGGTGTCCAAAGTGATAGCGGTGGACGCGGACTCCGGACAGAACGCCTGGCTGTCCTATCATATAGTGAAATCCACTGATCCGGGACTTTTCACTATTGGTCTCCACAGCGGAGAGATCAGGACACAGCGGGACATTTCTGAATCTGACAGCATGAAACAGAACCTTATTGTGGCAGTGAAAGATAACGGACAGCCCTCTCTCTCTGCCACGTGTTCCATGTATTTACTTATTTCTGATAACTTGGCTGAGGTGCCAGAACTGAAGGATATTTCTTATGATGAGAAGAATTCCAAACTGACTTCTTATCTGATCATCGCGCTGGTGTCTGTGTCCACCTTTTTTCTGACCTTCATTATCATCATCCTGGGTGTGAGGTTTTGTCGCAGGAGAAAGCCCAGACTGTTGTTTGATGGAGCAGTGGCCATCCCCAGCGCTTATCTCCCTCCTAATTACGCAGATGTTGACGGCACAGGAACTTTACGCAGCGCTTACAACTATGACACATACCTGACAACAGGTTCTAGAACAAGTGACTTTAAGTTCGTGACTTCTTACAATGACAACACACTTCCTGCTGACCAGACTCTGAAGAAAAGTCCATCTGACTTTGCTGATGCCTTTGGAGATTGTGATAGTTCCCCTGAGGTAGGAACCTAGTTCATATTACTGATTTCGTGAATAACACCACCAATATTTCCGTGTGTCTTTTGCTCTGCTTTGACTATTTTAAGATTATTCGTTCCTGTCCTATGAAATGAACCTTTAATGGATCTTAGAGTTGTTTAGAAGTCAAGATGCTGGTAAATATGTCCTTGAAACTATTTTTTATTTTGAAGTCTATTCGAGTCCATCCTGTCCTATGCTCCTTTTTGCGTTCCAGTGAGGAACAACGTTTCACATTTTGTTTCTTAATTTCTCTGTCCATGGTACTGAACTCTCGGTGTGGTGGCATTTTCAGACAATTTACCTCTATCTTCAGTCCTGCTGTCATTTCCGCATTTGCTGAATTTTGTTTCAGTATATTTGTGATCATCGAGATTGTCCTAAAATGATCCGTTTTGTCTTGGTTTAATGTTTCCATGTGATTCTGTCGTTGCTCTTCACTGGTGCCATTGTCTACTCGCTACCGATACGCATTACAAGTTTAGCACTATTAACGAATTATGGGGCGCGGTATGAGAGCAATACAGAGAAACAGAAAATAGAGGTTCCGTGTTTATTCTATTTTGCACGTGGAGTCTCACTTTCTTAAGTTGCCTCACTGTGTAAATGACTGATGTGAGTATGAGTGAAAAATATATCCTCACTTTAATTTATTTTTGCACGTGAATGCATTTCTTTGAGACATAACATACATTGTTGTCCATGATAAACGACACTATTTCCAAACTGTTTGCAACAGTACATAGATGCATATCAAATGCAAGTAGTTGCATACATGTTTTGATAGAGCAGCTCACGTGACGCAGGAATAGTAGTTTTATTCTGAAAGCTTCATAGTGCTTCGTTTGATTGTTTTCAATTTCTATGACTCAGAAAAAATATCTCAGCTTGATTTCCTTTCTTTCTTCGGCCGTTACAACACCTGGTTGTCCTTGTCAATCTAATTTAACGCTTGCTTATGTGTTTTATAAATAAGGTTCACTGAATCGCACTATGATTTCAGTTTGTAAATAAATGAAACCTGCAGCCCTTGCTATACCTTAGAAATACTCATGGTGTCAGTGTGTACCAGTAAACGAGAAGACACGGTCATTCTCCACCCTTCTGTCTCAACGATTTTGAAGCCTGACTCTGCTATTGGACCGCAGCTGACAAAACCCCCTTCGTGTAGGAATATAATGTGAGTTTTTTTTGTTTGTTGGATGAAATCACGAAAACATCGCTGACGTCTTTTGACCTTCTTTTTATTCGTCTTTAATCCGTATGAGGTCTTTCTCGCAGTAACAATGGGACACACCAGATTTGCGCTGCTATGCGGCCTTGCTTTTGTTTTCCTTGTCCTCCACCCCGTTTACGGAGACGTGAGCTACTCTATCCCAGAAGAGATGAAACGTGGATCTGTAATTGGAAATATCGCCAAAGATTTGGGACTTGATTTGGGCAGACTGTCTGCTCGCAAGGCCCGTATCGATACTGAAGACAACAACGTCCAATATTGCGGCATCAACCTGAGTACCGGAGACTTGATCGTACAGGAAAGGATTGACAGAGAAGGGCTTTGTGCGAAAAAGGCATCATGTGTTCTAAAACAGGAACTCGTGCTGGAAAATCCATTAGAGCTGCACCGTATTAGTATCCGCGTTCAAGATATAAACGACAATTCACCGCAGTTTAAAGAGGATTCGCTTAAAATTGAAATCCATGAATTGGCTGTCAAAAGTACACGTTTTCCCCTCGGAGAAGCACACGATGGTGACATCGGAGAAAATGCTGTTCAGGGCTACTCACTTCAGCAGAACGATCATTTCAAATTAAATGTAAACACAAAAGCAGGTGGGCGAAAATATGGTGAATTAGTCTTAGACAAAGAATTAGACAGAGAGGACAAAAAAGAGATGATGTTATTGCTTACCGCATTCGATGGAGGCTCTCCTCGGAGATCAGGCACTGTACTCATACATGTCAGTGTACTGGATGCTAATGATAATGTACCAGTGTTTAGCCAAACAGTCTATAAATCCAGTGTGCCTGAAAACTCTCCTCTGGATACACTGGTGATCACAGTGAGTGCATTTGATGCAGATGAAGGTTTAAATAGCGAAATTACGTATGGATTTGATCATGTTTCAGATGAAAATGACGATATATTTTCCTTAGACTCAAAAACGGGAGACGTGAGAGTAGCTGGAGCTATTGATTATGAGAAAGTGTCATCCTATGAAATGCAAATAATTGCAAAAGATGGTCTGGGATTAGTTTCTTATGCAACGTTAATGATTGAAATCACGGATGTAAATGATAACGTCCCTGTTGTATATCTAAAATCACTAACCAACCCTATACCTGAGAACGTGTCACCTGGTACAGAGGTTGGCATCATTAACGTGCAGGATAGAGACTCTGAGAATAATCGACAGGTCCGCTGCTCCATTCAGCAAAACGTCCCCTTTAAGTTGGTTCCTTCTATTAAAAACTATTATTCTCTGGTGACCACAGGACAACTGGACCGTGAACTAGTGTCTGATTACAACATTACAATCAGTGCCACTGACGAGGGCTCTCCACCTCTGTCCTCCTCTAAAACTGTTCAGTTATCTGTAGCAGACATCAACGACAACCCACCTGTGTTTGAGGAACAGTCGTACAGCGCATATGTGACTGAAAATAACAAACCTGGCTCCACTTTATGTTCCGTTACTGCTCGAGACCCCGACTGGAGACAAAACGGTACAGTGATTTATTCTCTGTTATCCGGTGTGGTGAACGGTGCCCCGGTGTCCTCCTATCTATCTGTTAACGGAGACACGGGGGTGATCCACGCTGTGAGGTCGTTTGATTATGAACAGTTCAGGAGTTTTAAAGCGCACGTGATGGCCAGAGACAACGGTTCTCCTCCGCTCAGCAGCAACGTGACCGTCAGTGTCTTCATATCGGATGTGAATGACAACTCTCCTCAGATACTGTACCCCGCCCCGGAGGGCAACTCGTTCATGACCGAGCTGGTCCCCAAAGCTGCACACGGAGGCTCTCTGGTGTCCAAAGTGATAGCTGTAGACGCGGACTCCGGACAGAACGCCTGGCTGTCCTATCATATAGTGAAATCCACTGATCCGGGACTTTTCACTATTGGTCTCCACAGCGGAGAGATCAGGACACAGCGGGACATTTCTGAATCTGACAGCATGAAACAGAATCTTATTGTGACAGTGAAAGATAACGGACATCCGTCTCTCTCTGCCTCGTGTTCCATGTATTTACTTATTTCTGATAACTTGGCTGAGGTGCCAGAACTGAAGGATATTTCTTATGATGAGAAGAATTCCAAACTGACCTCTTATCTGATCATCGCGCTGGTGTCTGTGTCCACCTTTTTTCTGACCTTCATTATCATCATCCTGGGTGTGAGGTTTTGTCGCAGGAGAAAGCCCAGACTGTTGTTTGATGGAGCAGTGGCCATCCCCAGCGCTTATCTCCCTCCTAATTACGCAGATGTTGACGGCACAGGAACTTTACGCAGCACTTACAACTATGACGCATACCTGACAACAGGTTCTAGAACCAGTGACTTTAAGTTTGTGACATCTTACAATGACAACACACTTCCTGCTGACCAGACTCTGAAGAAAAGTCCTTCTGACTTTGCTGAAGTCTTTGGACAATGTGATGACTCGCCTGAGGTACGATCATGTGTCATATATCGTTTTGCTTATTTACGTATTAATAATCCATCGAATGCATCAAATTACAATTCGTGTTTTCTGTTCTTTGCTGTTTAAACGTCTTGGAGATTGTCACTTAAGTTTAATTTGAAGTAAGCCTCTGCAACATCATTACAGTTTGAAACTCATCCATAATCATGATTTCATGCCTGTCTTATAATTCTAAATGTACACACAGCATGATATCGCGGTCTTTGGTCATTATTACAGCTACTTCCCTCTGTTTTTTCAGTGGAGCAACAGGTTTTTTATGTGGCTCTGTCCTTGGTGCTGAACGACGCTGTTTGCTCTCGTGTGCAGTGTCCTGATCAAGTAACTCCTGTCTCATCATTTTCACGTCTCAATCGTTTGACTTAAACATTTGTTTTCTTGACACATCAGTGTCCCATCTTGTAATCAACATCCAGGTGTGTTTTACACATAATTTTCTGAGCTTATTACCATAAAATAAAATAAAATAAATTAAAAAAAACCAAACAAAACACATTACTGGAATAAGTGAACATATCAGTCAGTGAGTAAGATTTCATATTTAACAGTGCATCTTATTTACTAATTACTTCACTTTTCTGTTATCTATTTTCTTTTTCTATTAAGAAAGTAGCATTGCTCCCGTGTTGTTATAAATCTCGAACTAAAACTGAAGTACATATAAACATTTATTCCACCAGTGCAACACAAAGGCACGATGTCATACCATGGTTTTATGTTTTAATTAATTACGTGTTTTTTTAAGAGAATTTAGTGTATAAATCAATTGGTCTTTGTAGTACGCTGAAGTCAAAGATTTTCTAAGCGAAATCTCAGTATTTACCGATCAACACTGAAAGACTGCACCTGGTAAAACATTGTTTGATACTTGGGGAATGTTGTCTTTCTAATATCACTATCAAATTATTTATATTGGTTACATTAGGAGGAAACATATTTGCCAATAAAACAATCATACATGACATCAACAAGCTTAACATCACCTCATTGTACTTTTTATTACCTCACTATAAGGCGGTTTTATTTGACAGTAATGTCAAACGACGTTTTAAGGAAACTAACAGTTCTGTTAAAATGTTATATTTCACTTGTACTCACGGTGTCACTATAGACCAGCTTAGAAGTCACATGTTCATTCTGCTCTGCACACCACCCATTATTTGTATCGACCATTCCTGTGTTCCTTTCTGCTTTCAACAAAGACGAAAAAGCTTAGACGGCAATGTTGATCGAATAACGTATTTTTACTACTTGAAAATACCGTAAATTAACTAGTGTGGTTGCCTACTGACGAAGAATGATGCATAGACGGTGCGTTCTTCAAAGCTTTGGCTTTGTCTTTTTATTTGTGGTGGTGCATTATGCACACGGAGACCTGAGCTATTCTGTACAGGAGGAGCTGAAGCGCGGATCTATCATTGGAAATATCGCCAAAGATCTCGGACTGGATGTGGGTAGACTGTCTGCTCGCAAAGCTCGTGTTGACATGGAAGGAAACGATAGACAATATTGCGGGATTAACCTTCGAAGCGGGGATTTAGTCGTTGTCGAAAGAATAGACAGAGAGGAGCATTGTGGAGAAAAACCTTCGTGTGTTCTGAAATTCGAGTTGCTTTTAGAGAATCCATTGGAGCTACATCGGTTGTCGCTGCAGGTTCAAGACGTGAACGACAATGCACCAATTTTCCCGAAGGACACTATAAAGCTTGAAATTAGAGAATCGGCTGACAAAGGAGCAAGGTATCGTGTTAATGCTGCACAAGATGCAGACATAGGCAAGAACTCCGTCGAAAGCTACATTTTGCAACCAAACCCTCACTTTGTGTTCAGTATTCAGACAACAAGTGCAGGCCGTAAATATGGTGAGTTGGTTTTAGATAAAGAGTTAGACCGAGAGGAGCAGCAGGAAATGAAATTAATGCTCACTGCTGTGGATGGTGGTTCTCCTCAGAGATCAGGGACTGTAGTCATACATGTCATTGTACTCGATGCTAATGATAACGCCCCAGTGTTTACTGAGGCCGTATATACAGCCACGTTACCGGAAAACTCACCCATTAATACCCCAGTAATCACTGTAACTGCATCAGATGCAGACGAAGGTGTCAACGGAGAGGTTACATATGAATTTAGCCGAATCTCTGATAAATCACAAAAACTTTTTTCACTTAATGAAAAAACTGGCGAAATCAGTGTGACAGGTGACATAGATTATGAAGAGGGACCCAAATATGAAGTGTTTGTTGAGGCTAAAGATGGTTATGGTCTTTCTTCAGAAGCAAAGGTGATTATTGATATCAGTGATGTAAATGACAACGCCCCAGTTATATATTTGAAATCACTGACTAACCCAATACCGGAGAACGTGTCACCTGGTACAGAGGTGGGCATCATTAACGTGCAGGATAGAGACTCTGAGAATAATCGACAGGTCAGCTGCTCCATTCAGCAAAACGTCCCTTTTAAGTTGGTTCCTTCTATTAAAAACTATTATTCTCTGGTGACCACAGGACAACTGGACCGTGAACTAGTGTCTGATTACAACATTACAATCAGTGCCACTGACGAGGGCTCTCCACCTCTGTCCTCCTCTAAAACTGTTCAGTTATCTGTAGCAGACATCAACGACAACCCACCTGTGTTTGAGGAACAGTCGTACAGCGCATATGTGACTGAAAATAACAAACCTGGCTCCACTTTATGTTCCGTTACTGCTCGAGACCCCGACTGGAGACAAAACGGTACAGTGATTTATTCTCTGTTATCCGGTGAGATGAACGGTGCCCCAGTGTCCTCCTATCTATCTGTTAACGGAGACACGGGGGTGATCCACGCTGTGAGGTCGTTTGATTATGAACAGTTCAGGAGTTTTAAAGTCCACGTGATGGCCAGAGACAACGGTTCTCCTCCACTCAGCAGCAACGTGACCGTCAGTGTCTTCATATCGGATGTGAATGACAACTCTCCTCAGATACTGTACCCCGCCCCGGAGGGCAACTCGTTCATGACCGAGCTGGTCCCCAAAGCTGCACACGGAGGCTCTCTGGTGTCCAAAGTGATAGCGGTGGACGCGGACTCCGGACAGAACGCCTGGCTGTCCTATCATATAGTGAAACCCACTGATCCGGGACTTTTCACTATTGGTCTCCACAGCGGAGAGATCAGGACACAGCGGGACATTTCTGAATCTGACAGCATGAAACAGAACCTTATTGTGGCAGTGAAAGATAACGGACAGCCCTCTCTCTCTGCCACGTGTTCCATGTATTTACTTATTTCTGATAACTTGGCTGAGGTGCCAGAACTGAAGGATATTTCTTATGACGAGAAGAATTCCAAACTGACCTCTTATCTGATCATCGCGCTGGTGTCTGTGTCAACCTTTTTTCTCACCTTCATTATCATCATCCTGGGTGTGAGGTTTTGTCGCAGGAGAAAGCCCAGACTGTTGTTTGATGGAGCAGTGGCCATCCCCAGCGCTTATCTCCCTCCTAATTATGCAGATGTTGACGGCACAGGAACTTTACGCAGCGCTTACAACTATGACGCATATCTGACCACAGGTTCTAGAACCAGTGACTTTAAGTTCGTGACATCTTACAATGACAACACACTTCCTGCTGACCAGACTCTGAAGAAAAGTCGTTCTGACTTTGCTGAAGTCTTTGGAGAATGTGATGACTCGCCTGAGGTAGGAACATATTTCATATCACTGAACCCCAGTTCAACATTTTTGAAGAATCAAATTTTGTCTTCCACTTAAACTATTATTTGTTGTCCATTGCTTTCGTGGTTAATTGCACTTTAATAGTTTTTAATAACTAACCACGTTGCCTAAATATGTTCAGCCTCAGTTTTTCTTTTTCTAGTTGTTTGTGATCTAATCCCACGTGAACCGTTGCTTTTTTAGGATCACAAACTTTACTCTTCTCCCCCTGGCTTCATCCAAGATCCACTTACTGAAACCGAACACAAACCAACTTTTTCAGACCCGCCTATCTCACACTACACATGCGATCGTACTATTGTTTAGTGTTATCATATTGTCACTTCATTGCAGGTCTTTGGGACATACTCTGTTTGGTCCCATTCTTGCTCTTTTTGATATTCTTGTGACGAAAAAGCTTTTCCATCTCCCTTTCATGTGTCTCTGTCCTTGGTGCTGAACTCTGTTTGATATCCTCGTGCAAATTTTGAGATGGTTTACCTCAGTGTTTTGTGCTATTTCTATTTTTTCCATTTGTTGGTTGTTGTTCAGTAATGTTTTCACGTGAATATGTTGTTTTTGTAATATTTCTTAATTTCAGTTCCTCTTCCAAATTGATAGTAAATTCGAATGTTATCAGAATGAATACATAATAGGACGTAGTACTAGAGTAGTATATAGATTGGAAAATGAATACTCTGTTTGTGTATTCTATTTTGCTAGAGGAGTCTCGCTTCCCTAGGTTGCCATTTATGTGTAAACTATCTGGGATAAACAGCCCGTGAAATATACGCATCCTCACATCAATTAATCTGGCATGCAGTCTGTCATTAAACATGTATGTTTTTGACAAAATAGGACATGATATTCAGATTTGTTTTTATTCCACTGCGATTTTGTCTTGTATTTGCTTCTTCGATAGATGCTATACATTGTTTTCAATAGTAGCCCACAATATTAACCGAGTTTTGACCAACACCCTCGCAGACCGAGCAGTTTTATCCTGAAAGATCTATAGGGTTGTATGTGATGTTTTTATACTATTAGAACTTAAGGAATTAATACCAGTCCTATTTCTTTTACTCTAGCTACAACTTCTCATCATTGTCAACCTGATTTAATATGAGACAAACTTCATAGTTAAATAATATATAATAGAAGTGTAGCGCTTAAACGTATCTGAAAATAAGACCTCTCTTACCGATGTTAATAGGTTGGAAACTAGTTTTATCGGTCTGTACAGGACGTCCAATCATAGAAAGAATGATGTAATACGTATGCTCTTTCAACTGTCTTGATGTTTATTGATAATTCAGGAAAACTGGATGGATCTAATTTTTCAAGCTAAAGAAAAAAAACAACAACTTGTTATACCTAAATAGATACTCACGGTGTCAGTGTGCACCAGTAAACGAGAAGACGCGGTCATTCTCCACCCTTCTATGTCAAAAGATTTGAAGTCTGATTCTTCAGTTGGTCGGCGGTTGAGAAACCCCGCTTTATGTAGTAGCTGGATGCGACATTTTTCTATCGGAAGAAATAACGAATACATCGTTGCTATTATCAGGGCTACTCGTTGTTTTGTTCGGTTGTATGAGGTCTTTCTCACAGTAACAATGGGATACAACGGAATTACGCTGTTCTGCGGCCTTGCTTTTGTTTTCCTTATCCTGCACCCTGTTTATGGAGATATGAGCTACTCTATCCCGGAGGAGATGAAACGCGGATCTATAATTGGAAATATCGCCAAAGATTTTGGGACTTGATTTGGGCAGACTGTCTGCTCGCAAGGCCCGTATCGATACTGAAGACAACAACGTCCAGTACTGCGGCATCAACCTGAGTACCGGAGACTTGACCGTACAGGAAAGGATTGACAGAGAAGGGCTTTGTGCGAAAAAGGCATCATGTGTTCTAAAACAGGAACTCGTGCTAGAAAATCCATTAGAGCTGCACCGTATTAGTATCCGCGTTCAAGATATCAACGACAATTCACCGCAGTTTAAAGAAGATTCACTTAAAATTGAGATTCGGGAGTCAGCGGACAAGGATGCACGTTTTCTTCTTGGCGAAGCACACGATGGTGACATAGGAGAAAATGCTGTTCAGGGCTACTCACTTCAGCAGAACGATCATTTCAAATTAAATGTAAACACAAAAGCAGGTGGGCGAAAATATGGTGAATTAGTCTTAGACAAAGAATTAGACAGAGAGGACAAAAAAGAGATGATGTTATTGCTTACCGCATTCGATGGAGGCTCTCCTCAGAGATCAGGCACTGTACTCATACATGTCAGTGTACTGGATGCTAACGATAATGTACCAGTGTTTAGCCAATTAGTCTATAAAGCCAGTCTGCCTGAAAACTCTCCTCTGGATACACTGGTGATCACAGTGAGTGCAACTGATGCAGATGAAGGTTTAAACAGTGAAATTGCATATGGATTTGATCATGTTTCAGATGAAAATGACGATGTATTTACCTTGGACTCAAAAACTGGAGACGTGAGAGTAGCTGGAGTTATTGATTATGAGAAAGTGTCATCTTATGAAATGCAAATAAGTGCAAAAGATGGTCTGGGATTAGTTTCTTATGCAACGTTAATGATTGAAATCACGGATGTAAATGATAACGTCCCTGTTGTATATCTAAAATCACTAACCAACCCCATACCTGAGAACGTGTCACCTGGTACAGAGGTGGGCATCATTAACGTGCAGGATAGAGACTCTGAGAATAATCGACAGGTCCACTGCTCCATTCAGCAAAACGTCCCTTTTAAGTTAGTTCCTTCTATTAAAAACTATTATTCTCTGGTGACCACAGGACAGCTGGACCGTGAACTAGTGTCTGATTACAACATTACAATCAGTGCCACTGACGAGGGCTCTCCACCTCTGTCCTCCTCTAAAACTGTTCAGTTATCTGTAGCAGACATCAACGACAACCCACCTGTGTTTGAGGAACAGTCGTACAGCGCATATGTGACTGAAAATAACAAACCTGGCTCCACTTTATGTTCCGTTACTGCTCGAGACCCCGACTGGAGACAAAACGGGACCGTGATTTATTCTCTGTTATCCGGTGAGGTGAACGGAGCTCCGGTGTCCTCCTATCTATCTGTTAACGGAGACACGGGGGTGATCCACGCTGTGAGGTCGTTTGATTATGAACAGTTCAGGAGTTTTAAAGTCCACGTGATGGCCAGAGACAACGGTTCTCCTCCACTCAGCAGCAACGTGACCGTCAGTGTCTTCATATCGGATGTGAATGACAACTCTCCTCAGATACTGTACCCCGCCCCGGAGGGCAACTCGTTCATGACCGAGCTGGTCCCCAAAGCTGCACACGGAGGCTCTCTGGTGTCCAAAGTGATAGCGGTGGACGCGGACTCCGGACAGAACGCCTGGCTGTCCTATCATATAGTGAAATCCACTGATCCGGGACTTTTCACTATTGGTCTCCACAGCGGAGAGATCAGGACACAGCGGGACATTTCTGAATCTGACAGCATGAAACAGAACCTTATTGTGGCAGTGAAAGACAACGGACAGCCGTCTCTCTCTGCCACGTGTTCCATGTATTTACTTATTTCTGATAACTTGGCTGAGGTGCCAGAACTGAAGGATATTTCTTATGATGAGAAGAATTCCAAACTGACTTCTTATCTGATCATCGCGCTGGTGTCTGTGTCCACCTTTTTTCTGACCTTCATTATCATCATTCTGGGTGTGAGGTTTTGTCGCAGGAGGAAGCCCAGACTGTTGTTTGATGGAGCAGTGGCCATCCCCAGCGCTTATCTCCCTCCTAATTACGCAGATGTTGACGGCACAGGAACTTTACGCAGCGCTTACAACTATGACGCATACCTGACAACAGGTTCTAGAACCAGTGACTTTAAGTTCGTGACTTCTTACAATGACAACACACTTCCTGCTGACCAGACTCTGAAGAAAAGTCCATCAGACTTTGCTGAAGCGTTTGGAGATTGTGACAGTTCTCCTGAGGTAGGGACATGTTTCATAACTCTGATCTCGTGATTTTGTGTGTTTTCCTTTTACTATTTTCAGATATGTCCTGTGGTGCCCATCAATCCATCTTTCCTAGTGTAGTTCAAAAGACGGGACACTTTCTGCAAGTTTAATCTTGAGCTTTTTCACCATACAGTCCATCTGGTCCTATGCTGGCTCATTTTCTTTCATTCCAAGTGGGGCAAAATTTTTAGTACTGGGTTCCTTGTTTCTCTGTCCATGGTGCTGAACCCCGATTGATGTCCTGTCCCATTTTCGGAGATTGTCTACCTCTGTGTTTTCATATTGTGTTCGTTCCCCCTTTGCTGCGTTTTGTTTTTGCAGGGCTAAATATTTACATGTCGATCTGTCGTTGTTCTACTCTGGTGTCATTTTCAGTGTACTTTTATGAGTGTCATCACAAGTTTAGCATTATTAACGAATAACGTGACACGGTGTTACTGCAGTGCAATTCAATGCAATGAAAAATAAAACGGAGCTTCCGTGTCTATTCAATTTTGCCAGTGGAGCCTGGCTTGCTTAAGTTACTCCACAATTTGCAAATGACTGAGGCGAGCATGAGTGAACAAAAATCCTTGCATTAATTAATATGACATGCAAACCTCTGACAAAATAGCACATGCTGTCCAAGATATTTTCTCATCAATGTATTTGTTGGAGAGATACCATACATTGTTGTCCGTTCTAACAATGTTTGCAGCACAACATAAATGCATATCAAATAGAAGTAAATGTAGTCGTGCTTTAATAGAGTATCTCACAGGAAGCAGGAATAATTAAGTCCTGAACGTTTCATCGTGATGTGTTTGATTGGCTTTTACAACAACCGTTAGTCGATGTCTATCTGCTTTAAATTTTGTCTTTTTGTTTTATGGTTTTACAAATGAGGTTCATTGAATCGGTCTGTGTTTTCAGTTTGCAAAGGAAAACAAAATCTGACAACCCTTGTTATACCTAAAGAAATACTCATGGTGTCAGTGTGTACCAGTAAACGAGAAGACACGGTCATTCTCCACCCTTCTGTCTCAACGATTTTGTAACCTGACTCTGCTATTGGAAGGCAGTTGACAAAACCCGCTTCTTGTAGGATTGTACGGTTACATTTCTTTAATTCGTTGGAAGATATCACTAATAAGTCGTGGATGTATTTTGACGTCCATAATATTTCTTTCTTCATTTAATTTTTTATTAAATATCTGCCGTCTTCGTCGCAGTGACAATGGAATACAGCAGATTTCTGCTGCTTTGTGGCCTTGCTTTTGTTTTCCTTGTCCTCCACCCCACTTATGGAGACGTGAGCTACTCTGTCCCGGAGGAGATGAAACGTGGATCTGTAATTGGAAATATCGCCAAAGATCTGGGACTTGATTTGGGCAGGCTGTCTGCCCGGAAAGCCCGAATAGATACTGAAGTTAACAACGTCCAGTACTGCGGCATTAACCTGAGTACCGGAGACTTGATCGTACAGGAAAGGATTGACAGAGAAGGGCTTTGTGCGAAAAAGGCATCATGTGTTCTAAAACAGGAACTCGTGCTGGAAAATCCATTAGAGCTGCACCGTATTAGTATCCGCGTTCAAGATATCAACGACAATTCACCGCAGTTTAAAGAGGATTCACTTAAAATTGAGATTCAGGAATCAGCGGTTAAGGGTGCACGTTTTCTTCTTGGCGAAGCACACGATGGCGACATAGGAGAAAATGCTGTTCAGGGCTACTCACTTCAGCAGAACGATCATTTCAAATTAAATGTAAACACAAAAGCAGGTGGGCGAAAATATGGTGAATTAGTCTTAGACAAAGAATTAGACAGAGAGGACAAAAAGAGGATGATGTTATTGCTTACCGCATTCGATGGAGGCTCTCCTCGGAGATCAGGCACTGTACTAATACATGTGACTGTACTGGATGCTAATGATAATGTACCAGTGTTTAGCCAAACAGTCTATAAAGCCAGTCTGCCTGAAAACTCTCCCCTGGATACACTGGTGATCACAGTGAGTGCTACTGATGCAGATGAAGGTTTAAATAGCGAAATTACATATGGATTTGATCATGTGTCAGATGAAAATGACGATATATTTTCCTTAGACTCAAAAACGGGAGAAAGTGAGAGTAATCTAGAGCCATTGATTATGAGAAAGTGTCATCCTATGAAATGCAAATAAGTGCTAAAGATGGTCTGGGATTAGTCTCATATGCCAACGTTAATGATTGAAATCGCAGACACAAATGACAATGCCCCAGTTATATACCTAAAGGTCACTGTCTAGCCCCATACCTGAGAACGTGTCACCTGGTACAGAGGTGGGCATAATTAACGTGCAGGATGCAGATTCTGAGAGTAACCAGCAGGTCCGCTGCTCCATTCAGCAAAACGTCCCTTTTAAGTTGGTTCCTTCTATTAAAAACTATTATTCTCTGGTGACCACAGGACAACTGGACCGTGAACTAGTTTCTGATTACAACATTACAATCAGTGCCACTGACGAGGGCTCTCCACCTCTGTCCTCCTCTAAAACTGTTCAGTTATCTGTAGCAGACATCAACGACAACCCACCTGTGTTTGAGGAACAGTCGTACAGCGCATATGTGACTGAAAATAACAAACCTGGCTCCACTTTATGTTCCGTTACTGCTCGAGACCCGACTGGAGACAAACGGTACAGTGATTTATATTCTCTGTTATCCGGTGAGGTGAACGGAGCTCCGGGTCCTCCTATCTATCTGTTAACGGAGACACGGGGGTGGATCCACGCTGTTAGGTCGTTTGATTATGAACAGTTCAGGAGTTTTAAGTCCACGTGATGGCCAGAGACAACGGTTCTCCTCCACTCAGCAGCAACGTGACCGTCAGTGTCTTCATATCGGATGTGAATGACAACTCTCCTCAGATACTGTACCCCGCCCCGGAGGGCAACTCGTTCATGACCGAGCTGGTCCCCAAAAGCTGCACACGGAGGCTCTCTGGTGTCCAAAGTGATAGCGGTGGACGCTGACTCCGGACAGAACGCCGGCTGTCCATCATATAGTGAAATCCACTGATCCGGGACTTTTCACTATTGGGCTCCACAGCGGAGAGATCAGGAACACAGCGGGACATTTCTGAATCTGACAGCATGAACAGAATCTTATTGTGGCAGTGAAAGATAACGTACAGCCCTCTCTCTCTGCCACGTGTTCCATGTATTTACTTATATCTGATAACTTGGCTGAGGTGCCAGAACTGAAGGATATTTCTTATGATGAGAAGAATTCCAAACTGACCTCTTATCTGATCATCGCGCTGGTGTCTGTGTCCACCTTTTTTCTGACCTTCATTATCATCATTCTGGGTGTGAGGTTTTGTCGCAGGAGGAAGCCCAGACTGTTGTTTGATGGAGCAGTGGCCATCCCCAGCGCTTATCTCCCTCCTAATTACGCAGATGTTGACGGCACAGGAACTTTACGCAGCACTTACAACTATGACGCATACCTGACAACAGGTTCTAGAACCAGTGACTTTAAGTTTGTGACATCTTACAATGACAACACACTTCCTGCTGACCAGACTCTGAAGAAAAGTCCATCAGACTTTGCTGAGGTTTTTGGAGAGTTGGAGGGGTCCCCAGAGGTATGCATATCCTAGTGCCATCAAATTGTATTCATATAAGTTCAGAGATACCTTCATAAAATTTAGTAAGTCCAAACTTGTTTTTTTATGTTTAAGTTGGATCAGTTTTTATTTGTCATTTTTTGTGTCTTTACATGACATAAAAGTGTTTGTTGTTAATTTTTTATTTGGATATTCATTTTTCAATTCCATCTTTCAACACAGTTTTGTGCAATTATCATAAATTCCCAAGCTGCCATTATTTATCACCATCATGGTTTCTTAGATAATAAGAGACTTCCTAAATGCATTTCATAGTCAACACATTGCTGCTGTGTGCAATTACTATTTTCTTCTCACTCTTAAGACATGGCATGAGGATCATTATTTAGGAAAAAGTTATGATCTGTTACATGAGTACATTACTGGTGTTTACAGGTTCAAGTAAATCAAGATCTCAGTTAAGCTTGTTTCTGTCACTTGTTACATAACGCTCCATTGATCAAATTTGCTCTATTTAACTATTAGTGTTGCATTGTTTCCTATGTCATTTCTTTACATTGTATATTTCCAAGCTTCTCTATGACGCAAAATTTTTATTGTGGTTGAACATTCATTTTGTACTTCTTGTTGTTGACATTGTTTTGCTTGCATAAAAGATCAGATCATGACATTCCTCTTTTTTAAGGTCTTGTTTCTTATATCTTATAAGAATCTAGCCAGTTTTACTAGATTGGTGCGGTTTGTGGCTCTGTGTCATAAGTCCTTGTGCTGTAAAGCCTCAGATTTTACTTGAGATATTTTATTACATTCTGACTATCTGCTAGTCGTGTTTTTGAGAAGTTCTCAGTGTCAGGCTGTATCCAGGTTGTCTTTTTTCTTTATCTCTGAGAATGAAATTGCTGCAAGGTTAAGTTGAGCCCTACTTGCTCTTTACCATAAGTGGGGTAATAAGATTAAATCCAGACAATAAATACAAATCATAACTTTTTGTAGATTTGCAGTGTCATTTAACTTTGTTGTTGTACAGTGGTGGTAAAGTCGTGTTCGGAGTAGTATGTCCCCCACACCAAGTTTTCTGCTTTTTTTAATGTTTGCATTGAGTTTGTGTGTTTACTTTTTGCAGTTGGTGATAGAAGATGTTTCTTAGTCTGAATTTTCTTTGTCACACTTAGCATGCTGCATTCTCCTTTTGAAACTTTAAAATTGAAACATGTATTATGTACATGTTGAAACTGCTTGTAGGATGTCGGACTAATGACGGGTCATATGACTTCGTATTTGTATAGTGATAAGAGTAGTGTCTCCTCCACTGCAAGTTTTTTGACTTTTTGATGTTTGCACTGAATTTTCTCTTCATTGTGTCTAGTTGGTGATAGAAGCTGTTTCTTTGTTTTAATTTTTGGGGTTACATTTTCTCAGTCTAAAGTTTATGCACGTCTTTAGCAGGAACCTTTTCATCATACTGTAGACAATATTGTTCATGAAAAAAATATTCAAAGGTGTGTTTTGATATTTCTAAATAAAAATTGCAGAGATGCACATTGATGTTTTCATACGAGAATTAGCAGTTACCTGCAGTCATGCCCATGTTACAGTCCATTTAGACTCCAAGCTTACTTTAAAGATAGTGCATATTCAATAATACATCTCCATGTTTATGTGCCAAATTATCAACTGAGACCAACACAACAAACCTCTGAACAAAAACATACAAATTGTTGAATGTCCAGTCCCCCACAGTTTATGGTGTGCACATCTTGTTCACTGCAGCATTTCATTTTAAAACATTTTTCTAGAACACACTCAGTAAAGATGGATCAACGCCTGGCCTACTCGTTACATATATGTCAAGGGGATGACATGCCCATGATGAAACAGCAAAAATTAAAATCAGTATCCCCTTCTAGATGATTATGGGATGATGACTGTTTACAGCTGGAATGCAGTTAAAATAGACATGAAACTAGTTTCATTGAACTCCTGTCTAATTTTCCTGACTAATTGTTATCCAGCAGATGGTACATAATCATTTACATTTTTTGTTTTGTAAGATACCTACACGTAGAGTTGTCTTTAAAAGTGTGACTTGAAATGTGCATGTTGTCATCAGACTATAGGGTCACCCTGTCTTCGATCCACTGAACTCAATGCATCGTTGTAATTGTTGCTACTGGTGTCGTGATTTGGACTGACTGTGAATGGCTTTTGTTTTAAATGCCGTAAACACGGATGTAAATGTATCTTCTGCTTTATGTGGCGGGCTACTACAGATTATACCAGTGTTCCGTTTGATTTTTATAATCAGTGTTATTGTTGAACTTAACTCACGGTGTCGCTATACACCAACCATTAGACGGTTAATTTCCTCTGTCCTTGTGGACAGACAGTCTTGTACCTCATTGCGTGGTCTAGATATCGAGACAGTCGCGGGGAATTGGTACTGTTATTCGTGTTGAGTGGTTTAACCGTGTTGGTTGTATCGATACTTTGACGTGTGAGGAACTGCTGCTTGACGGTGGATTTAAAAATGTTCGCCTTTCAGCCGTACAGCTTCTATTTCCTGCTTCTTTTTTTGCATGCCGCATATGGAGACATGAGCTATTCTTTTCCAGAGGAGATGAAACGGGGATCAGTAATTGGAAATATAGCCAAGGATCTTGGGCTGGAGACGGGCGCTTTCTCTAACAGGAGAGCTCGTATTGACACGGATGGGACTGACAAACGTTACTGTGACATAAACCCTGAACAACGGAAGAACTGATTGTGGCCGACAGGATTGACCGAGAGGGGCTTTGTGGAGAAAAGGCTTCGTGCATCCTAAAACACGAGCTTGTGCTGGAGAATCCTCTCGAGCTCCATCGTATTAGTCTACACATTCAAGATATTAATGATAACTCGCCACAGTTTAAGGAAGAAATTATAAACATAGAAATTCGAGAGTCAGCAGTCAGAGGAGCTCGTTTTGTGATCGAAGAGGCTCACGATGCGGATGTCGGACAAAATTCAGTACAGCAGTACAGCCTTAAAAAGAATGATAATTTCATCTTGGCTGCTAATGGAAACACAATAGAGCTTGTTCTTGATAAAGAGCTTGATCGTGAAAAACAACAAGAGATCAATTTGCTCCTTACAGCTCTAGATGGTGGCTCTCCTCAGAGATCAGGTACAGTAGTCATACACGTCACTGTACTGGATGCTAATGATAACGCCCCAGTGTTTAGCCAGGCCGTTTATAAAGCCAGTCTGCCTGAAAACTCTCCTGTAGATACTGTAGTGGTCACAGTGAGCGCTACTGATGCAGATGAGGGAATCAATGGAGATGTGACTCATGAATTCGGGCATGTTACTGAAGATGTGAAGAAGATTTTTAGCATTGACAGTAAATTAGGTGAGCTACGAGTAATTGGCTCTGTTGACTATGAAGCTACAACATCATTTGAAATTCGTGTTAAGGCAAAAGACGGATTAGGTCTATCATCTTATGCTAAGGCAATCATCTCTATCACTGATGTGAATGACAACGCCCCTGTAGTCAATTTGAAATCACTGATTAATCCTATTCCAGAGGACATCCCACCTGGTACAGAGGTGGGCATCATTAACGTGCAGGATAGAGACTCTGAGAATAATCGACAGGTCCGCTGCTCTATTCAGCAAAACGTCCCTTTTAAGTTGGTCCCTTCTATTAAAAACTATTATTCTCTGGTGACCACGGGACAACTGGACCGTGAACTAGTGTCTGATTACAACATTACAATCAGTGCCACTGACGAGGGCTCTCCACCTCTGTCCTCCTCTAAAACTGTTCAGTTATCTGTAGCAGATATCAACGACAACCCACCTGTGTTTGAGGAACAGTCCTACAGCGCATATGTGACTGAAAATAACAAACCTGGCTCCACTTTGTGTTCCATTTCTGCTCGAGACCCCGACTGGAGACAAAACGGTACAGTGATTTATTCTCTGTTATCCGGTGAGGTGAATGGTGCCCCGGTTTCCTCCTATCTGTCTGTTAACGGAGACACGGGGGTGATCCACGCTGTGAGGTCGTTTGATTATGAACAGTTCAGGAGTTTTAAAGTCCACGTGATGGCCAGAGACAACGGTTCTCCTCCACTCAGCAGCAACGTGACCGTCAGTGTCTTCATATCGGATGTGAATGACAACTCTCCTCAGATACTGTACCCCGCCCGGAGGGCAACTCGTTCATGACCGAGCTGGTCCCCAAAGCTGCACACGGAGGCTCTCTGGTGTCCAAAGTGATAGCGTGGACGCGGACTCCGGACAGAACGCCTGGCTGTCCTATCATATAGTGAAATCCACTGATCCGGGACTTTTCACTATTGGTCTCCACAGCGGAGAGATCAGGACACAGCGGGACATTTCTGAATCTGACAGCATGAAACAGAACCTTATTGTGGCAAGTGAAAGATAACGGACAGCCCCCTCTCTCTGCCACGTGTTCCATGTATTTACTTATTTCTGATAACTTGGCTGAGGTGCCAGAACTGAAGGATATTTCTTATGATGAGAAGAATTCCAAACTGACCTCTTATCTGATCATCGCGCTGGTGTCTGTGTCCACCTTTTTTCTGACCTTCATTATCATCATCCTGGGTGTGAGGTTTTGTCGCAGGAGAAAGCCCAGACTGTTGTTTGATGGAGCAGTGGCCATCCCCAGCGCTTATCTCCCTCCAAATTACGCAAGATGTTGACGGCACAGGAACTTTACGCAGCGCTTACAACTATGACGCATACCTGACAACAGGTTCTAGAACCAGTGACTTTAAGTTCGTGACATCTTACAATGACAACACACTTCCTGCTGACCAGACTCTGAAAAAAAGTCCATCTGACTTTGCTGAGGTTTTTGGAGAGTTGGAGGGGTCCCCAGAGGTATGAATACCCAAATGACATGGAATTCTATCAAATAGAATTAGAGATATATTCATAAAATTCAAGTCAGTATTCATTTTTCTGCTTAATGTTAATTGATTTTTATTTGCCGTTTCTTCCCTGCCTGTGCATTCTGACAATATTGTTCATAGTTGATTTTATCATTAAACATTAATTTTCACACATCATAAATCTCCAAACTGATATTTCTCATCATCGTCCTGGTTTATTTATTATTTACAACTGACTGAATGCATTTTATAGTCAATCAGTTGCTGCTTTGTACAATAAGTATATGCACCTTCATTCAGACTCTGAAGACCATTTGTTCTGGAAAAAGTCATGATGTCTTATATTTAAGTACATTGCTGGTGTTTGGCTGGTTATTCAAATAAATTCAGGTATTTCTGAGTAAGGCAATTTTCTGTCACTTGTATATAGTACATATAATTTTTTCCAATTAACTTCATTAAAGTATAAGTGATGCATTGTTCCCTCCGCCATTTCTGTTCCTTGATGTGGTACATTTTCAAACTTATAGATTAGTCAAACAGTCTATTAGGGGTGATCACTCATTATTCGTATGTTGTTGTTGACATTATTTGGCATACTTAAAAGATCACATTGTGACTTCCCTTTTTTGAGGTGTCCTTTTCTCCATTGTTGTTTGTATGTAAACTTTAGGTCTTATGTCAAATGTGTCTGCCTGTAGTGTTCTCAAATCTTGATGGAAACCTCGCTTTTGTGGCCATATTCGGCACCGTATCTCGTTTTCAACTGACAGTTGACTTTCTTGACAAATGTTTCTGGCAAGCACTGGTGTTTCCCTATAGTCGATGGAAACATGTCATGGTGTTTTGCAAACTGTTATATGTATGACACAAGTTGGATGACTGAAAACCCATTCAGACATGCTATTGTTGTGTGACAGTGGCATACTACATATCACAGGTGGAGCTCCTGCCTGTAGGTCTTACATCTAGAGCCTGTCCAATCCCCCTTTTTTAAACACATTTGCTAAATGAGCCGCTCTTGTTGTATTTGATTCCTGCCTGAATTAACACAGCTTAAGATTGAAGTCAGTGATGAAAAAAATAGTTGGTTGTTTTTGATGAATTTATCTTCCCATCTTTTAATAGAAGGGAAGTTCTGTGGCGATGTCGTGATTGTTTGTGCTGACTTAGTTCTATGAGAAAGCCTCTGATTGTGCTGTGAAGATCTTTTTCTGACTGTTTGTTATGTTTTTGAGAGGATTCATACTGTCAGACTGTATCCTGGATCTCTATCAGAACTTTCTGAAGGATAGTTTTACTGTTTAGTGAAATGTCAGGTGACCTTGTCTTTGGTGCGTTCGAGTGTCAATGCTGATGTTAATAGCCTGTCTCACTGTGTGTAGCAAGTTTTAAGACTTTTTGATTTTTGCGGCAAGTTTTCTCTTGATTGTTTGCAGTTCTTTATTTTGAGATACAGCGTGATCTCTTATTTTTCCTTGGTCTGACTTTTCTGAGTCATTTTTTTTTCTGTGTATAAAGTTGATGCATGTCTCCTATTCCTTCAGGAGCTTTAAAATTGAAACTTTGCTGAGCGCAAGTTCAGACTGTTTGTAGGATGTCAGACCAATGATGGGTCAAAGACAGTTCACCTTGCTACTGCATCTACTTACAAATGTTGTGATGTCAACATTTCTCAAACCGACAAACTTAAATGTAGGACTTCAATTCACATGTATAGTCAGACAATTGCTTGTTACGATCCATGATGTCAAACTATGGCTGTACCTTGAGATAAGGCTGCACCAATAACTGAATCAAAACAACAATCTGACAATCACACTAACGTGGCACAATAAAGGCAGGACTCTTCTATGGGCAGGTACTTCTTAATTATACTGTAGAAAATATTGTTCATGATAACAAAGTTGTATAAAGGTATTGTCTGACTTTTAATTCAATTGAAAAAAATGTTATGGCTGTTTTCATACTGCAATTAGAAAGCTCACTACAGTCATGCCTTTGCAACAGTCCATTTAGACCCCAAACTTACTTTAAAGACAGTGCATCAATATTACACCTACATGTGTATGTGTCAAAATAGTACTTCAGTCCAACACAACAAACTTCTGAACAATATACACAAAGTGTTCAAAGTCCAGTGCCCCACACTTTCTGATGTGCACATGATTATAATGACAACAGCATTTCAATTTTAGCAGATCACACACAGTGAAGATGGACTCAAGTCTGGTGCTAAAATGTCCTGATGAAAAGGCAACAATAAACATCAGTTCTACCTCTTAGAGGGTTATGAAGTGATGTGTATTTGCAACTTGGATACAGTTAAAAATAAACAGGGAACTCAATGAGCTTGTATCTAACTAAGATTATTTTCCATATACTTCTTATATAATACTTGTTGCTTATACTTACAGTTGTCATCAGACCTTGATATGACCCTGTCTTTTATGCTCTGGACTAAATACATAGTTGTGCTTGTTGCTGCTGATGTCCTGATTTGGACTGACAATTGTTTCAAATGTTATAAAGATCGAAGTAAATTTATGTTTTGTTTTATGCAGAGTTCTACTACAACTTTTAACAGTGTTCCGTTTGATTTTTATAATCAGTGTTATTGTTGAACTTAACTCACGGTGTCGCTATACACCAATCATTAGACGGTTTGATTCCTCTGTCCTTTGTGGACAGACAGTCTTGTACACTCATTGCGTGGTCTAGATATCGAGACAGTCGCGGGGAATTGGTACTGTTATTCGTGTTGAGTGGTTTAAACGTGTTGGTTATATCGATACTTTGACGTGTGAGGAACTGCTGCTTGGACGATGGATTTTAAAAATGTCGCCTTTCAGCCGTACAGCTTCTATTTCCTCCTTCTTCTTTTGCATGCCGCATATGGAGACATGAGCTATTCTTTCCAGAGGAGATGAAACGGGGATCAGTAATTGGAAATATAGCCAAGGATCTCGGGCTGGAGACGGGCGCTTCTCTAACAGGAGAGCTCGTATTGACACGGATGGGACTGACAAACGTTATTGTGACATAAACCTGAACAACGGAGAACTGATTGTGGCCGACAGGATTGACCGAGAGGGGCTTTGTGGAGAAAAGGCTTCGTGCATCCTAAAACATGAGCTTGTGCTGGAGAATCCTCTCGAGCTCCATCGTATTAGTCTACACATTCAAGATATTAATGATAACTCGCCACAGTTTAAGGAAGAAATAATAAATATAGAAATCCACGAGTCAGCAGTCAGAGGAGCTCGTTTTGTGATCGAAGAGGCTCACGATGCGGATGTCGGACAAAATTCAGTACAGCAGTACAGCCTTAAAAAGAATGATAATTTCATCTTGGCTGCTAATGGAAACACAATAGAGCTTGTTCTTGATAAAGAGCTTGATCGTGAAAAACAACAAGAGATCAATTTGCTCCTTACAGCTCTAGATGGTGGCTCTCCTCAGAGATCAGGTACAGTAGTCATACACGTCACTGTACTGGATGCTAATGATAACGCCCCAGTGTTTAGCCAGGCCGTTTATAAAGCCAGTCTGCCTGAAAACTCTCCTGTAGATACTGTAGTGGTCACAGTGAGCGCTACTGATGCAGACGAGGGAATCAATGGAGCTGTGACTTATGAGTTTGGGCATGTTACTGAAGATGTGAAGAAGATTTTTAGCATTGACAGTAAATTAGGTGAGCTACGAGTAATTGGCACTGTTGACTATGAAGCTACAACATCATTTGAAATACGTGTTAAGGCAAAAGATGGATTAGGTCTATCATCTTATGCTAAGGCAATCATCTCTATCACTGATGTGAATGACAACGCCCCTGTAGTCAATTTGAAATCACTGACTAATCCTATTCCAGAGGACATCCCACCTGGTACAGAGGTGGGCATCATTAACGTGCAGGATAGAGACTCTGAGAATAACCGACAGGTCCGCTGCTCTATTCAGCAAAACGTCCCTTTTAAGTTGGTTCCTTCTATTAAAAACTATTATTCTCTGGTGACCACAGGACAGCTGGACCGTGAACTAGTGTCTGATTACAACATTACTATCAGTGCCACTGATGAGGGCTCTCCACCTCTGTCCTCCTCTAAAACTGTTCAGTTATCTGTAGCAGATATCAACGACAACCCACCTGTGTTTGAGGAACAGTCGTACAGCGCATATGTGACTGAAAATAACAAACCTGGCTCCACTTTATGTTCCGTTACTGCCCGAGACCCCGACTGGAGACAAAACGGTACAGTGATTTATTCTCTGTTATCCGGTGAGGTGAACGGTGCTCCGGTGTCCTCCTATCTGTCTGTTAACGGAGACACGGGGGTGATCCACGCTGTGAGGTCGTTTGATTATGAACAGTTCAGGAGTTTTAAACTCCACGTGATGGCCAGAGACAACGGTTCTCCTCCGCTCAGCAGCAACGTGACCGTCAGTGTCTTCATATCGGATGTGAATGACAACTCTCCTCAGATACTGTACCCCGCCCCGGAGGGCAACTCGTTCATGACCGAGCTGGTCCCCAAAGCTGCACACGGAGGCTCTCTGGTGTCCAAAGTGATAGCGGTGGACGCGGACTCCGGACAGAACGCCTGGCTGTCCTATCATATAGTGAAATCCACTGATCCGGGACTTTTCACTATTGGTCTCCACAGCGGAGAGATCAGGACACAGCGGGACATTTCTGAATCTGACAGCATGAAACAGAACCTTATTGTGGCAGTGAAAGATAACGGACAGCCCTCTCTCTCTGCCACGTGTTCCATGTATTTACTTATTTCTGATAACTTGGCTGAGGTGCCAGAACTGAAGGATATTTCTTATGATGAGAAGAATTCCAAACTGACTTCTTATCTGATCATCGCGCTGGTGTCTGTGTCCACCTTTTTTCTGACCTTCATTATCATCATCCTGGGTGTGAGGTTTTGTCGCAGGAGAAAGCCCAGACTGTTGTTTGATGGAGCAGTTGCCATCCCCAGCGCTTATCTCCCTCCAAATTACGCAGACGTTGACGGCACAGGAACTTTACGTAGCGCTTACAACTATGACGCATATCTGACAACAGGTTCTAGAACCAGTGACTTTAAGTTCGTGACTTCTTACAATGACAACACACTTCCTGCTGACCAGACTCTGAAGAAAAGTCCATCAGACTTTGCTGAGGTTTTTGGAGAGTTGGAGGGGTCCCCAGAGGTATGAATACCCTAATGACATGGAATTCTATTCAAATAGAATTAGAGATATTTTCATCAAATTCAAGTCAGTATTCATTTTTTCTGTTTAATTTAGATTGCTTTTTATTCGTCATTTTCCCTGCCTGTGCATTCTGACAATATTGTTCATAGTTGATTTTATCATTGAACATTCATTTTTACACATCATAAATCTCCAAACTGATATTTCTCATCATCATCCTGGTTTATTTGTTATTAACAAACTTACTGAATGCATTTTATAGTCAATCAGTTGCTGCTTTGTACAATAAGTATATGCACTTCATTCAGACTCTGAAGACCATTGGTTCTGGAAAAAGTCATGATGTCTTATATTTAAGTGCATTGCTGGTGTTTGCTGGTTATTCAAATAAATCAGGGATTTCTGAGTAAGGTTATTTTCTGTCACATGTGTATAGTACATATAATTTTTTTCAACTTACCTTTATTGAAGTATAAGTGATGCATTGTTCCCTCCGCCATTTCTGTTCCTTGATGTGGTACACTTTCAAATGTATAGATTAGTCAAACATTCTATTAGGGTGATCACATGTTGTTGACATTATTTGGCATACATAAAAGATCACATTGTGACTTCCCTTTTTTGAGGTGTCCTTTCCTCCGTTGTTGTTTGTAAGTACATTTTAGTTCTTTTGTCAAATTTGTCTGCCTGTTGCGCTCTCAAATCTCGATGTAAACATCGGTTTTAATAGCAATTTTAAAAAAAAGTTCAATTCACTCATCAGCTTGAAAGCAACATACAGGAGCGCAGTGCAATTCGGTCTTTGTAGCTTCAGTATTTAGAATGTCAGTATTGAATGATGTCTTTCACACAATCACATGGTCATTGTTTCAGAGGACATTGTGTCTGTGGCCATATTTGGCACAGTGTCTCACTTTCAACTGACAGTTGACTTTCTTGACAAATGTTTCTGGCAAGCACTGGTGTTTCCCTATAGTCGATGGAAATATGACACAAGTTGGATGACTAAAAACCCATTCAGACATGCTATTGTTGTGTGACAGCGGCATACTACATATCACAGGTGGAGCTCTCTGCCTGTAGGTCTTTACATCTAGAGCCTGTCCAATCCCCCTTTTTTAAACACATTTGCTAAAATGACCTCTCTTGTTGTATTTGATTCCTGCCTGATATTAACACAGCTTAAGATTGAAGTCAGTGATGAAAAAATGAGTGGGTTGTTTTTGATAAATTTATCTTCCCATCTTTTTAATAGAAGGGGAAGTTCTGTGGCGATGTCATCAATGTTTGTGCTGACTTAGTTCTATGAGAAAGCCTCTGATTGTGCTGTGAAGATCTTTTTCTTACTGTCTGTTTGTTATGTTTTTGAGAGGATTCACACTGTCAGACTGTATCCTGGATCTCTATCGGAACTTTCTGAAGGATAGTTTTACTGTTTAGTGAAATGTCAGGTGACCTTGTCTTTACTGCGCTGGAGTGTCAATGCTAATGTTAATAGCCTGTCTCACTGTGTGTAGCCACAACAAGTTTTAACACTTTTTGATTTTTGCGGTATGTTTTCTCTTGATTGTTGGCAGTTCTTTATTTTGAGATACAGTGATAATATCTTTTTTTTTTCTGGTTCTTACTTTTCTGAGTCATTTTTTTCTATGTATAAAGTTGATGCATGTCTCCTATTCCTTCAGGAGCTTTAAAAGTGAAACTTTACTGAGCACAAGTTCAGACTGTTTGTAGGATGTCAGACCAATGATGGGTCAAAGACAGTTCACCTTGCTACTGCGTCTACTTACAAATGTTGTGATGTCAACATTTCTCAAACCTACAAACTTAAATGTAGGACTTCAATTCATATGTATAGTCAGACAGATGCTTTGTTACGATCCATGATGTTAAACTATGGCTGTACCTTGAGATAAGGCTGCCACCAATAACTGAATCAAAACAACAATCTGACAATCACACTAACGTGGCACAAATGTGTATGTGTCAAAATAGTACTTCAGTCCAACACAACAAACTTCTGAACAATATACACAAAGTGTTCAAAGTCCAGTGCCCCACACTTTCTGATGTACACATGGTTAGAATGACAACAGCATCAATTTTAGCAGATAACACACAGTGAAGATGGACTCAAGCCTGGTGCTGAAATGTCCTGATCAAAAGGCAAAAATAAACAGGGAACTCAATGAGCTTGTATCTGACTAAGATTATTTTCCATATACTTCTTATATAATACTTGTTACTTACACTTACAGTTGTCATCAGACCTTGATATGACCCTGTCTTTCATGCTCTGGACTAAATACATAGTTGTACTTGTTGCTGCTGATGTCCTGATTTGGACGGACTATTGTTTCAAATGTTATAAAAATCGAAGTAAATTTAGGTTTTATTTTTTTGCAGAGGGCTACTACAACTTTTAACAGTGTTCCGTTTGATTTTTCTAATCAGTGTTATTGTTGAACTTAACTCACGGTGTCGCTATACACCAACCATTAGACGGTTTGATTCCTCTGTCCTTTGTGGACAGACAGTCTTGTACACTCATTGCGTGGTCTAGATATCGAGACAGTCGCGGGGAATTGGTACTGTTATTCGTGTTGAGTGGTCTAGCCGTGTTGGTTATATCGATACTTTGACGTGTGCGGAACTGCTGCTTGACGGTGGATTTAAAAATGTTCGCCTTTCAGCCGTACAGCTTCTATTTCCTCCTTCTTCTTTTGCATGCCGCATATGGAGACATGAGCTATTCTTTTCCAGAGGAGATGAAACGGGGATCAGTAATTGGAAATATAGCCAAGGATCTCGGGCTGGAGACCGGCGCTTTCTCTAACAGGAGAGCTCGTATTGACACGGATGGGGCTGACAAACATTACTGTGACATAAACCTGAACAACGGAGAACTGATTGTGGCCGACAGGATTGACCGAGAGGGGCTTTGTGGAGAAAAAGGCTTCGTGCATCCTAAAACACGAGCTTGTGCTGGAGAATCCTCTCGAGCTCCATCGTATTAGTCTACACATTCAAGATATTAATGATAACTCCCCACAGTTTGACGAAGACTTGATCAACATAGAAATTCGAGAATCAGCAGACAGAGGAGCTCGTTTTGTGATCGAAGAGGCTCACGATGCGGATGTCGGACAAAATTCAGTTCAGCAGTACAGCCTTAAAAAGAATGATAATTTCATCTTGGCTGCTAATGGAAACACAATAGAGCTTGTTCTTGATAAAGAGCTTGATCGTGAAAAACAGCAAGAGATCAATTTGCTCCTTACAGCTCTAGATGGTGGCTCTCCTCAGAGATCAGGTACAGTAGTCATACACGTCACTGTACTGGATGCTAATGATAACGCCCCAGTGTTTAGCCAGGCCGTTTATAAAGCCAGTCTGCCTGAAAACTCTCCTGTAGATACTGTAGTGGTCACAGTGAGCGCTACTGATGCAGACGAGGGAATCAATGGAGCTGTGACTTATGACTTCGGTCATGTTACTGAAGATGTGAAGAAGATTTTAGTAATTGGATCGTAAAGTAGGTGAGATACGAGTAATTGGCTCTGTTGACTATGAAGCTACAGCATCATTTGAAATACGTGTTAAGGCAAAAGATGGATTAGGTCTATCATCTCATTGCTAAGGCGATCATCTCTATCACTGATGTGAATGACAACGCCCCTGTAGTCAATTTGAAATCACTGACTAACCCATACCTGAGAACGTGTCACCTGGTACAGAGGTGGGCATCATTAACGTGCAGGATAGAGACTCTGATAATAATCGACAGGTCCGCTGCTCCATTCAGCAAAACGTCCCTTTTAAGTTGGTTCCTTCTATTTAAAAACTATTATTCTCTGGTGACCACAGGACAACTGGACCGTGAACTAGTGATCTGATTACAAACATTACAATCAGTGCCACTGACGAGGGCTCTCCACCTCTGTCCTCCTCTAAACTGTTCAGTTATCTGTAGCAGACATCACGACAACCCACCTGTGTTTGAGGAACAGTCCTACAGCGCATATGTGACTGAAAATAACAAACCTGGCTCCACTTTATGTTCCGTGACTGCTCGAGACCCCGACTGGAGACAAAACGGTACAGTGATTTATTCTCTGTTATCCGGTGAGGTGAACGGTGCCCCGGTGTCCTCCTATCTGTCTGTTAACGGAGACACGGGGGTGATCCACGCTGTGAGGTCGTTTGATTATGAACAGTTCAGGAGTTTTAAAGTTCACGTGATGGCCAGAGACAACGGTTCTCCTCCACTCAGCAGCAACGTGACCGTCAGTGTCTTCATATCAGACGTGAATGACAACTCTCCTCAGATACTGTACCCCGCCCCGGAGGGCAACTCGTTCATGACCGAGCTGGTCCCCAAAGCTGCACACGGAGGCTCTCTGGTGTCCAAAGTGATAGCGGTGGACGCGGACTCCGGACAGAACGCCTGGCTGTCCTATCATATAGTGAAATCCACTGATCCGGGACTTTTCACTATTGGTCTCCACAGCGGAGAGATCAGGACACAGCGGGACATTTCTGAATCTGACAGCATGAAACAGAATCTTATTGTGGCAGTGAAAGATAACGGACAGCCCTCTCTCTCTGCCACGTGTTCCATGTATTTACTTATTTCTGATAACTTGGCTGAGGTGCCAGAACTGAAGGATATTTCTTATGATGAGAAGAATTCCAAACTGACCTCTTATCTGATCATCGCGCTGGTGTCTGTGTCTACCTTTTTTCTGACCTTCATTATCATCATCCTGGGTGTGAGGTTTTGTCGCAGGAGAAAGCCCAGACTGTTGTTTGATGGAGCAGTGGCCATCCCCAGCGCTTATCTCCCTCCTAATTATGCAGATGTTGACGGCACAGGAACTTTACGCAGCGCTTACAACTATGACGCATACCTGACAACAGGTTCTAGAACCAGTGACTTTAAGTTTGTGACATCTTACAATGACAACACACTTCCTGCTGACCAGACTCTGAAGAAAAGTCCATCAGACTTTGCTGAGGTTTTTGGAGAGTTGGAGGGGTCCCCAGAGGTATGAATATCAACATCGAATTGCATTCATACGAATGACGTTGAAAATTTCAGGTTTTAGAGTTTTTTATTTAGATTGTCATATTTTCTTTTTTTTTTTTTTTTTAATTTGTCTGTATATGGTTTCAAAAGAGTTTGCAATTAATTTTCTGTTTGAGTATTTTTCAGCACAATTTTGTGAACTATTCTCCAAACCTCCAAACTGATCACCCTACTGATTTTTAAATAACATACTTCTGTGTCTATATGTACACATCATTTTCAGGATGTGACTTATATGCTAAAGGTTTGTTCTTTGGCAGACACTTAAACTCAGGGAATTGCCATGATAATGATAGCAGACTTTCCCATGCAGTGTACTATACTTTGTTAACAGTGTGTTTGTTTGTTCTGTCGTATGGGCATTTTTACAGTGACTGTGGTGACACAGTGATGAGCTCTGGCTGAATGATGTTTATTTTATTCAAGACATTCTGAAACATAGGTAATTTTTATTCAGTCTGTATTTCCATTGGAAAATCCAGCCTTGGTCTTGTGTTGCAGACCAATTATGCATTTTTCTCAGGTGAATTGACAGAATATCAGTCACCTTAATCATCAAAACGCAGACTGAGTTTCATACAGATCTAGACAGGTCATGTCGAGATGCAGTTACTTTCCCTTTCAGGCAACTCAGATAACAATTATATGAGTTTGGTAACAGATTTTTCAGCCTGACTTTTTTTTCTGTTGGCTGCCTGGGTTCAAAGGGTTTGGTTACGAGGTCCGGTTGTTTTCATATCCTGTTAAGTCTTGGTTCTACTCCATGTGCATTGGCTTGTCAGAATTCAGTGACAAAATCAATCTTTTTTCTCTGTTTCTGTGACTGAAGGAAGGGGTTTGTTTTTTTCATTCCAAGTTTTACTACAGTGTGTTTTGATTTTGTATCCACATGAAATCACTATGGTATTTGTATCTGCAATGTTATAAAAGTTTGTAGTAGTATATTTAGTTCAAGTAGTCTTAAAGGTTGTGATGTTTTTACTTAAATCAGAGACAAAACACAACTGAATGTGTCTGCATACATCTAAAACATCTTGATAAAAGTAGATTCCCTCACTCTGCTCTTGCATTCAAGACATTTAATGAATTTCCACATCAAATTATTATTTTGTCCCCCTCCCAGACCCTCTAAGCAGCATGCAGAAAGTGCCTTTATTATGAAATGCAGAGCTTGTTGTTGCACTGTATTTGCAAAATATCTAGGTTATTTTATATGCAAGTCGTTTCCCGTGACATATTAAAGGAATCAGAACAAGTAGTAACAAAAGTTGAATATCTCTTCCTCTTTCTGAGTTCCTTTATAAAATTAGCAACATCTGCAGGACGAGAATTAACAAACATGTGTGCAGTTTCACAAAAGAAACTTTGTAAACTATAGATATAACTATTTCATAGACTGTAAACCAGTTAAGAAACTCCAACCAGGAGTCTAATAGTTACTGCTAAGTGGTGTGTATACAAACAGGACTCTGCATGTGAGGAGATTCTACTATAATTCTATGGTGGGTGGATTATTCCACACTTGAAGAATAAATGCTCTGGAAACTGATATCTCTTCAGCAGCTTTTAGTTTAATTTTTTCCCGCAGTTTCATCACCTCCACACAGCTAATACTAATGTTTTCTTCTGATATACAATTACATAAAGCAATTAGAATAGAAAGAAAGTCTAAATATTTGTTGATATGATGGCAAAACTTGAGGGTGCTTTCAATGCATTCATTGTGAATGATTTGAACTGTAGCTAAATATGTGAACTTATGAGTACATACTTAGCTGTCTAAACTTTTTTGTCGCATTGTAACTACATGATATAACTTCCCATTTTAAATATTTCATGCATCTACTTCTTTTTGAAATTTATCTACGGATTCAGGTGCTCAATATTAACCAACTTTTATGAAACCTGCACATGTACAAATCATTATTGAAGTGATTATGGCCAATTACCACATTTAAAAGCAGAAGAAAGAAATTGTCCAAACTCATAGAATTATTAAATAGTCAACAAAGAATATCAATTCAAATCTTTTTAATGTTCTGGTTTGTTCACAATCCTACAGCATTATTTATTTGTGTGTTTGTGTTTCACTTAACTCACTGGTGGCGCTATACACCCAGCGTTCGGATGTTTGAATTCCTCTATCGGTTAGTGTGGACACACATCCTTGTGCTCTTGTGTCTAGGTAGGGACACTTGCCCTGGAGCCTCAGTCGCTCTTCCTGTTATATGGTTGAACTCTTTTTGTTCGCTTTATTCTTCATCCTGTTGTGATCTTATCGTTGATGATGGATTCGACAATAATCTGGTTTCGGATATGCGGGTTTTATGTCCTCCTTTTTTTGCATGCCGCATATGGAGACATGAGCTATTCTTTTCCAGAGGAGATGAAGCGGGGGTCTGTTATTGGAAATATAGCCAAGGATCTCGGGCTGGAGACCGGCGCTTTCTCTAACAGGAGAGCTCGTATTGACACGGATGGGACTGACAAACGTTACTGTGACATAAACCTGAACAACGGAGAACTGATTGTGGCCGACAGGATTGACCGAGAGGGGCTTTGTGGAGAAAAGGCTTCGTGCATCTTAAAACACGAGCTTGTGCTGGAGAATCCTCTCGAGCTCCATCGTATTAGTCTACACATTCAAGATATTAATGATAACTCGCCACAATTTGACGAAGACTTGATCAATATAGAAATTCACGAGTTAGCAGTCAGAGGAGCTCGTTTTGTGATCGAAGAGGCTCACGATGCGGATGTCGGACAAAATTCAGTTCAGCAGTACAGCCTTAAAAAGAATGATAATTTCATCTTGGCTGCTAATGGAAACACAATAGAGCTTGTTCTTGATAAAGAGCTTGATCGTGAAAAACAACAAGAGATCAATTTGCTCCTTACAGCTCTAGATGGTGGCTCTCCTCAGAGATCAGGTACAGTAGTCATACACGTCACTGTACTGGATGCTAATGATAACGCCCCAGTGTTTAGCCAGGCCGTTTATAAAGCCAGTCTGCCTGAAAACTCTCCTGTAGATACTGTAGTGGTCACAGTGAGCGCTACTGATGCAGACGAGGGAATCAATGGAGCTGTGACTTATGACTTCGGTCATGTTAATGAAGATGTGAAGACAATATTTAGTATTGACCGTAAACTAGGTGAGATACGAGTAATTGGCTCTGTTGACTATGAAGCAACAACATCATTTGAAATACGTGTTAAGGCAAAAGATGGATTAGGTCTATCATCTCATGCTAAGGCAGTCATTTCTATCACTGATGTGAATGACAACGCCCCTGTAGTCAATTTGAAATCACTGACTAATCCTATTCCAGAGGACATCCCACCTGGTACAGAGGTGGGCATCATTAACGTGCAGGATAGAGACTCTGAGAATAATCGACAGGTCCGCTGCTCCATTCAGCAAAACGTCCCTTTTAAGTTGGTTCCTTCTATTAAAAACTATTATTCTCTGGTGACCACAGGACAACTGGACCGTGAACTAGTGTCTGATTACAACATTACAATCAGTGCCACTGACGAGGGCTCTCCACCTCTGTCCTCCTCTAAAACTGTTCAGTTATCTGTAGCAGACATCAACGACAACCCACCTGTGTTTGAGGAACAGTCGTACAGCGCATATGTGACTGAAAATAACAAACCTGGCTCCACTTTATGTTCCGTTACTGCTCGAGACCCCGACTGGAGACAAAACGGTACAGTGATTTATTCTCTGTTATCCGGTGAGGTGAACGGTGCCCCGGTGTCCTCCTATCTATCTGTTAACGGAGACACGGGGGTGATCCACGCTGTGAGGTCGTTTGATTATGAACAGTTCAGGAGTTTTAAAGTCCACTTGATGGCCAGAGACAACGGTTCCCCTCCACTCAGCAGCAACGTGACCGTCAGTGTCTTCATATCGGATGTGAATGACAACTCTCCTCAGATACTGTACCCCCCCGCCCCGGAGGGCAACTCGTTCATGACCGAGCTGGTCCCCAAAGCTGTACACGGAGGCTCTCTGGTGTCCAAAGTGATAGCGGTGGACGCGGACTCCGGACAGAACGCCTGGCTGTCCTATCATATAGTGAAATCCACTGATCCGGGACTTTTCACTATTGGTCTCCACAGCGGAGAGATCAGGACACAGCGGGACATTTCTGAATCTGACAGCATGAAACAGAATCTTATTGTGGCAGTGAAAGATAACGGACAGCCCTCTCTCTCTGCCACGTGTTCCATGTATTTACTTATTTCTGATAACTTGGCTGAGGTGCCAGAACTGAAGGATATTTCTTATGATGAGAAGAATTCCAAACTGACCTCTTATCTGATCATCGCGCTGGTGTCTGTGTCCACCTTTTTTCTGACCTTCATTATCATCATCCTGGGTGTGAGGTTTTGTCGCAGGAGAAAGCCCAGACTGTTGTTTGATGGAGCAGTGGCCATCCCCAGCGCTTATCTCCCTCCTAATTACGCAGATGTTGACGGCACAGGAACTTTACGCAGCGCTTACAACTATGACGCATACCTGACAACAGGTTCTAGAACCAGTGACTTTAAGTTTGTGACTTCTTACAATGACAACACACTTCCTGCTGACCAGACTTTGAAGAAAAGTCCATCAGTCTTTGCTGAAGCGTTTGGAGATTGTGATAGTTCTCCTGAGGTAGGAACATATTTCGCTTAACTGAACTCACATTTTGAAGAATCAGATATTGCCGTCGGCTTTAACCATTTTTAGTTGTCCATTTCTTTCGTGGTCACATACATTGGGCCCGACAGTTGTTAATAACTAACCATGTTGTCTAAATGTATTAATCCTCCGCTCTTCACACGTTTCATGCCACATGTCCCACACGTGAAAAAACGTATTTATTTCACACACACACACACACACACACACACACACACACACCCACACACACACACACACACACACACCACACACACACACACACATGCTTGGTATTATGTTCCTCTGTCCTTGGTGCTGAACACCGATTTTCAGTTCGCGTGAACTCGCGTGAATATGTTTTTTTCACTTTTTTGTTTGTTTGTTTTTTACTGACATTGTCAGAGGATGGTCAGTCACTGCTGTTTCGTCATTTATACGTGTTAAAATAAAATTTGGAAATGCAGTAAAACTGTTGGTTATGATTAGTACAATTTGATGCATTGCAAATGTCTTGTATCTCAATTGGCATAACAAGCTCCTTATCAGTCCATGTCAAGCTTCTCCAGACATCTAGAGCTTTTGCAATTGTAAACATTCCTTCAGATGTGCACAGGAAGAGCAACAGTTACTGCTGCTATTATTTGAATGATGTGTAACAGTTTATTTTATTTGCATATGTTAGTGACAATCTATAGTACACAACCCTACTACTAGTACTACTTCTAGTGTTATTGCACACACACACACACACAAACGTTTGTAGATCTCACATTGCTGATTTAATGGTGTATCATGAATAACTCAGTTTATTTGACTTAGTATTGTCCTGGCTGCAGTGATTTTCTCTTAAGTACAATATTTGGACACTGGGTGTTTGGTAGCCGACTTCTGTCTACAGAGACCAAACTGTGATTAAGTTCAGAGATCTACCTCAATAGAGATTGTGCCTCTGTGTATCTGTGTTAGGCTTCCCTTGAAGTAAAATGTCATCCCCACGGCTAGTGTGTTCTGTTCCAATGCAGTATAATACAATGCAAAACAATAGTCTGAAAAGTTAAATCATTGTGTCACATTAATGAACATATCTGCAAAAAGTATTGCATAGGATTGGTGTTGATTTTACTGCGTCCACTGTTGCTTCAAACGTGAATTTTCATCTTGATGTGCAAAAAATCTGATTCTTGCCTGGTCTTCTCTAAAAATGTTAACAAATAGAGTACATGTGTCTAATAGAATACTGTACAGTGTAATTACCATCCCACTCTCTTGATGGCGCTCTTTTTTTAATGTCTAACTCATGGATGCTGTGTGGCGTCTCCCCCTCTCTATGCCAGTGGAACTGGATTATTGGGTCAGAGCCGAGAGGTGTGTAGGCATGCGTGTTCGCGTTTGTCTGTGTGAGGAGAAGGAGAGAGAGTGTGTGTATGTATGTGTGTCAGTTAGAGTTGGCGCGCAGAGAGAGAGCGAAAGAGAGAGAGAGTGTGTGTAATGGTGAAATGGGGAGAGAGAGAGAGGAATCCAGCTGACAGCTTTCTTAATAGAGCATGATTAACTCGACCAGAGAAGCAGGGAACCGTCGGATTACAGCAGCATTTTCAGTCTATATTTTTTTTATTTTTAGGATTGAACTATGATGTCGACAGTAGATCGTTTTATGAAAGCACGATTAATAATGATCAACGAATAAAATTAAAATGGTCGCTGCGTTTTTTACTGTTTTAGCCTCGTTTT
>JABGLX010000075.1:0-43163 GCA_014281875.1 Nibea albiflora | reverse complement strand
AAATGTGTTGCTGAAAGCAGCAGCAACCATCTGCTCTCTTTTAGCGCCATTAAGTGGCACCACAGAGAAAATTACAAGCGTCTCCTTCAGACAAAGTTTCTTCTTTTAGGTTCGTTCCTCACCGCCGGCAGCAGACATTGACCCTTGAATAGATTCTCGTGCAACAGTCTGCTCGATGCTGAAAAGCCGATCAATAATAAAAATGTTAAATGGTGCACAGCTGCAACCGAAGCCAGGATTTTAGAAATACTGAGGGCATGTGTCATGAGGGTTATCTCAGCTTGAAGCATTCAGTGGAAGTCTGAGGTTGTGCGGAGAGTTGCATTATCAGAATGTAGCCTCTCTGTAATCGTACTTTTATGAAGTGAAATTCCCGTCTCTGGTTACACTGCTATTTTTTACCAGTCTGCTATAAAATTTAGCAAACATGTCCTCTCAGGGTGATTTGGTTTCTAGCTGCGAAGCAATCTTTCATTAGGAGACAAAGACAAACAAATCATCTCTAGAGTAACGTATATTCCTCATTGTTCGAGGGGCTGCGCTTGAAGCTGCTCTGTGCCCATTTCACTGGTTGGCTAAGCTGTCCATCGCAAAACTCGGATAGTTGAAGCTGAGTAGCCTGAGGACATCAGAGCAAAAAGCAGTAAATATATTCTGTATAAAATCTGGTCCAGTTTCAGCAAAACCACTGAATAAAGTTATAATGATGCACGACAGTAGATGCACGTCGCAGACCTTAGAATAACTCACAGATGATCAAACAGGAAGAAATCTGCTCTGGTGGCATCATATGCAAGAAAACGTTTTGTTGGATGTAAAATTAGCACACGCACACGAGTGCAGGATGAGTCATCCACAACTTTTTATGGTTTATCAGGAGACGACAAACTTGATTTAAAAACATCAATTATGACTTAAACTTTTCTCCCAGCACTGCACCATTATCACCTCAATGTTTTATACAGCAGCTGTCCTTGTACCTTTGTCAGCACACGAGCATATGTGCACCAGTTTACCTTTAACTCCAGCCTCTTGTTAAAATATGATTAAGAACAAATGTTAACTGCTAAAACTGCATTTTCCTGGATATAATCCTGAATGACAGATTAATTGTGTTACACTGACATGCAGAGGGAAGCAGCAGCTGTCCTTTAAAACTTTACCAATTAACAGAGGTCTAGAGGGAGACAAAAAACAATTGGAGCATATGCCCCGGTCATGCATGGCTACCGGCGTGTGTTCAATTCTGAAGGCTACTCTCGAGCCACGCTTGGTGTCCTGGTTTTGACCGGATGAGGTAACCAAGGCAACACCCAGCATCCCTGTGGAAATCCTCAGCAGCAGGACACACACACCACACATCATGGGAGACACGCACAACAAGAAAACCAGTACATTATTTCATCCATCACATCGAAGGTGGCTGACATCAATCCCGGCACAACAGCAGCATCCCGTCCTAACCTTTGCAACGGTCGTGTGTGAACAAAGCGCTTTTTGTTTCGAAAGAGGCTCCGCGTTTCATTTGGGAACAAAAACTCCCTAATTCGTCTTGTTTTGACATCTCCAGCTTGTACCTTGGCAACCGGCCTGTACCTGGGCCATCACTATTCAGCCACGTCTCCTCTGTCAAACACGGACAGATGAAAAAATTAAGAATAATATCGATCCTCTGGATGTGCGTCAGCGGGTTTCTCACTCGGTCTGCTGCAAGCCGCTGGCTGTCAAACAACCAAACTGTGTGCCTACATGTAGTGGGCACACATATACTACACGTCTATTCAGGGCTTGTATACTTGTGCATCCATGGGGTGTGGGTGTTTTAGTTGCTCGCGGGTGATCCTTGCTTTTCTGTGTGTTTCAAATGTATAAGTGTGTGTGATACAGGAGGAAGCTTCACTGGCCGCTCAGTGAAGCCAATTAACAGCTGAGCAGCTTCTTGAACTTTGTCCAAGTTCTCCAATTAGCTTCTGAAGTGACATAACGAAGGCTGCTGTCGAAAGTGACATTGTGTGGATGTTTTAATGTTCCGATTTTAACGCGCTCGTATATCTAGCTCATCAACAGGCGGTTGTTAATTGACTCGTCCTGCCGACGAGATCGTGACAGCATATAAAATAAATAAAGCGATACAGTAGCTCTGTCTGGTGCACATGTCGAGACCAGCGGTGAGTGGTGTCAATCTTCCGTCATCTCCAGAGGACGTGATCTCATCTGTCGTCTCTACAGAAATTAGCACTCTCCTCTATGTGTGTGTGTGTGTGTTTACGTGTGTGTGTGTGTGTGTATCCAGCAGATGCTCTGACAGTAAGGGCAGAGTTATGTTCTCATCTGCTTTGTTCGGTAACAGATGTGTTTGTTTTGGTTGAATTTCATTTGTGTGTCTTCCGGTTACGTTAAGGCTCGCATGAACAGAGCAGAAATGGAGTGACAGACAGCTGTGTTACCCTCCTTTCTTTTTTTTCCCCCCTCCCTCTCTTTTAGTCGCCCACTTGCTGCCAGCACCATTTGCGACCATTCAACAGGCTCTAAAAGAGCCCAACCTGACCTCCACACACACAGACGCACTATTCTCAGCCAGGTACAGATAAGACGTGAGACGCTCGCCTGTGATCGGTCCCAGTGGACTGAGGCTGACAGAGCTGAAGAGACCTGCTGTTTGACACACTCCTCCACAGGACAAAGCAGACCACACACACACACACACACACACATCAGACACTGTGGACAGGGTGAAATGGATTTCATCAGTTTTCTGGGTTTGTTTGGTCTTCAGATGGAATTAAACCATCTGGACAGACTGAAAACAAAAGAGCAGACAACTGCAGGAGATTGGCACTGGAAGAAAATGAGAATAAACACAAACAAAGCTGTCAAAATATCAATATTTCTATTGATTAAAAGATAAATAAATGGAATGTATTAACAGGAAACAGCTAATTAAATTTTATAATGACTATTTGAACATCACCTTTTGGATATAAACTATGTTTCTTTGGTCTTTTGTTCTCTGGTGCATCATATCATATTTGACAGTGTTGTATCTGTATTTGAGCTGTACTTACATGTATTCGCGGTGTGCTGAGTGGACGGCCGCGGCGTTGCTGTACGCCACAACACGATGACAGAGGACAGCACATCCAGCGTGGCGTCAAACTGCAGAGTGACAACAACAAAAAGGGACTCTCAAATGCTTTGACATTCTCTTCACTGCAGCGCGCAGTGCGAGCCATCGTATATTTGGTGAAGTGGAGGCTTTGCGGGCGACTTACGGCGAATCCAAAAGCTGAAGCGCTGTGGCGCATGATGGAAACAGCTGGAAAGAAACAGAGAGAGGAGGACACTGAACAACAAGTAACACAAATCTGCAGTAAGTTTGTCTCAATGATGTTTATTTATTTTGATATTTCCTTTGATTAACACTTCTACCTATATGTAGTCATGGATTATTCTGCATATTGTGTTATATAAACGTGACATCCGGGTTTCCGGCTGTCATGCTGCCACCCATGCTTTGTTCAATCTGTTCAATCACAGGCTCTACAATGCCCACATACTTTCTTTTGTAGAGCACTGACAGCAAGATGAAGATTTCCTCCCACTGTCTGCGCACGCAAACAAAGGATGACTGCTGCCGTGTCAATCAAGAGACTCCCTCACTAAGTGGGTTTAACTGCACTGATCTGAGCTGATGGATGGTTATCATTTATCGCCCAGAGCTGCATTCTGAGTGAGAAATACCTTTTCTAGTTTTTATTAACCTGCCCAGACATGATAAGCCCCTTTTTTGTTGACTGGTGTGATTTCATTATCGGGGTATTATGTGCCTGTTTTGGCTCAATCATAGCGAGCTGCAGATGTGTTGAAAACAAACACTGTGTGTAATCATCCGCCTGCAATGGGAGGGAATGAGGAGAGGAGGATGGAAGAGACAAAGGAGAGAAAGATGCAGATAGATAGAGGGGAGGAATCCTCTTCTCTCCTCCCAGGTTTATTTTTAGCAAGACTCACTGGGGGCCAGTAACTCGCCTCAGCCTGCATGCAGAAACACAGCAGAGAGTGGTTTCTCTTTCTCCGTGCTTCCCTTAATCGCTCATTTTCTTCCTGCTGCAAGAAAAGGCGAAATCACGATTTCTTCCTTCTTTCATGCCACGTTTTCCCCCTTCTGTTGTTTCATCTACATTCAGTTGCCTTCCCTGGGCTGAAAGTGCAATCATCCACTTCCCCTGACCAAAATGAAAACACGAATGAGTGTTGCCTTCACGTGCTTTTGCAAACACTTCACCACACATGTGGACAACCCTTGAATATAAATGAGTAGGTGGGATGTTTTTTTTTGTTGTTTTCATCTGCAGAGATGCAGCATGGAAGCGGTGTCAACATTTGATTGTAAAAAATGATTTATACATAACAACTTCTGGTCAATTTAGAGAAAAGTCACAACACCTGACAAGAAGTCACTCTATCCACACACAAGCTCGTAGGGCGGATTATGTTTCACCAAAGGAATCTGGATTTAATATGTCATATTAAAGTTTAAAAGGTGACAGTTGTTATCATCGTGAGGCTGAATCCTGCACATGGTCATCCCTCCAGACAAACAAACATGCATGTTTTGCAGCCACAGTAGTTTCTCCTACACAGATGGTTACAATCAGCAACTACACCACTAGAAGCTACTAAATCCTGCACGCTTGTCCTAAATTTAAAAAGCCAAAAAAACATTCTGCAAATCCACCTCAACTGAAATGTTATGTGTAAAACTTTGGCTATAAATATTAAAATGAATTTGTTTGTTTAAATTCAATACTCAGACGAGATAAGCAGTAAATAAAACAGCAGCTCCCAGATAACTATGGTGTGCATGAACTGAAAACAGGTAAGAGGAATGGTAAAGCTCCTCGCTAAACATCCTGGGGTGGATGATAAGAAAGACAGTTGAACCCTTTGTGTTAGTACAGACGAATGATGCGGCAAATAGAAGTTGACAACTGCTCAAATGAAAGTAAATAGCGAGGTAGGGAATGTGTAGACCACCAAAGTGTCATCTGCCTGGGTTGACGCAACAACCTTGTTTCATGTGAAGGCCTTTGACACGTCAACTGAAGTGAGAGTGTGTGTGTGAGCACAAAAACACACACCAGGGGCGTTTAAATATACTATATAACCATCTGCATATCATCCAGGGGGGGCAGATTGCTAACTGTGAAAGTTACATTCTTCAGATAGCTGAAAAAACTTCAATCATATTCTATTGCGGTTTTTGCTCTCATGCTCATTTCATGTGATTTTTCCGTCTCATTCAAGATAAAAACTCACAGATCTCCCCCCCTAACATCATGAGCTGGTGGTCCAAATCCAGAAATCTATTCCCCTCCGCCCTCACCACCTCTTTGCTTCCTTTTTTTCTCCTCCTGTCTCCTTCATTAGAAGCAGAAAGACGAAGAAACTGTGTAAATGAATCCTGCAGCAGCGCTGCTGTTGTAAAAAGCTCAGCCTAGCGATGGTTAATTGGCTCCCAGGAAAGCTGGGTGGGTGTCAGCAGGGACGAGCGATCCAGCATCAGACTAACACACACACGTACACACACATATGAGGACCCCCCCCCCCTCCTCCTCCTCCTCTTCCTTTCTAGTCACATCTGACAAGAGAAAGCGGAGGAAGGAACAGAAGATGAAACGCCAACCAAGCTCTGCCAGTTTATTGGCTGTTGCCGGAGCTGCATTATGCATATCACACACAAAACACTCTGCTGTCAAGGTTGGTGGACCGATGGTGTTTGGTCTCACCGTGCTATTGCCTTGTTATTAAAGCGGCAGCGAAAGGCGTGATTATGTTTTTATTCATTCATTCAAGCCAGTTCTGCGCCACTAATTTCATTCTAGGAAGGAAACATAAGCTAGAAGCGAAATTTTGGGTCGCTGAAAGACAAACAAGAAAGTTCACGCCAAAATAAATAGAATAAAGAAAAGTCTCGCTGTTCGGTGAAAGTACAAAGATGATTGTGAAGCGTAAGACAGATCTACACTGTTTGAGCTTTCCGTCTTTTTCCTGCAGTGGGACCCATTTGTTCAATTTATTTCTTTAAATCAACTGTAAGCTGTCTATAGCTATATTTGGGAAATATGCTGTTTGTTCACTTTCCTGTCATGGTTTTGGGTTTCTTCTTTAGTGTTTACTGTTTTATTCTTTAATTCTCCCCTCTCCTTGTGTCTGTACTTGGACATTTCTTGGATTAATGGATTTAGTTTGTGTCTGCCTGGACTTCCCTGCCTCATAAGTAAGTGTTTTAAAGTAATATGTTCACTTACCTTACACGTCTGCAGTTGGGTTCACTCTCTTGCCTTTGATATTAGATATAAGACACTGATGCCACATTCCTGTCTGTATGCTACAGTCCTGTTTCCACACACTGTGATTGAATTAAATGGCACAAAGATGACTTATTAAATGTGACACTGAGACATTTTGTTATTTTAAATTTGACGCCAGCAAAACGTTTCGAAAGTTTGGACAGGGTCATGTTAGCAAGGTTACCCATCATGTCACGTGCGCTAATTCATCATGCCATCACAGATGCTGGGTTTTGAACTGAGCGCTGATAACAAGCCGGATGGTCCCTCTCCTCCTCCTGCTGTAGCCAGCATCCAGTTAGCTTAGCATAAAGACTAGAAGCAGGGGGAAACGGCTAGCCTGGCTTTGTCCAAATAAAAAAAAAATCCAGCCTACCAGCACCTCTGAACCTCATTAATTAGTGTCATTTCTTGGCTGAAGTGTAAAAACGACATGTTGCGTGCTGTTATGTGGGAGTTATGATCTACAAGGGGTGCTAAGCTAATTGCCTGCTGGCTCCAGCTTCATATTTACCGTACATGTGACAGAGTGGTGTCAGTTTTCTCATCTCTTCTCACTCAACAAAGCACACAGTGTCAAACTATTCCTATTAACTAGTGGTCAAAAGCTGCTTCTCTTCCAGTTTAATATCAAATTCTCTCTCCACAGATAAACTGGCTCCAAGGGAGTTATTTAAACACGGTCAGTCAGACTGGACCAAAAATGAACTCCCTACGATAAACGTAAAGCTGCACATGGCCGCCCTTCATAAAGTTCACAGAGATATACTAAACTAGTCATGTTGAGTAATGCAAATGTTTTACAGGTCACCTAGTCTATCTTTCTTGGGAACAGCAGCAGGTGCTGATGACTGGATCTGGCATCCTGCAGGGCTGACAGGGCAGCTCTGCATCCTTCATACCAAATATACATCACACCATATTGCAGCTTATTAATCCTCCTCGACCTTGCGCGGGTTCTAACTTTGTAAAGGGGACGGTATGACATTTTGGCAAACATGCCGAGAGTCTGTATGTTAAATATGAAGCGAGTGCTGGTTAGCCTATCGTTAGCATAAAGACTGCGAGCAGAGGGAGACTTGCTGTCAGCACCTCTAATTATGATGTCGTATATCTTGTTGTTTAATCAGTGCCAAAAACAAAGCACACAAACGGCAACTTGTGGTTTTACGGGGAGTTAAAAGCCATGACGATTTCTTGGCAAACTCACAGCAATGGACCTTTAATTGCAAAGAAGTAATTAGTCTCTCTCGCTTGTAAAACCACAACAGTGTTTTTTATATTGTTTGTGCAAGGGTTCGCCTCCTCCTCGGGTTTCAGATTAGTTTATAGATATGGGAGTGGTATCTATACTTCATCTAACTTTGAGCAAGAAAGAAAATAATTCAAAATGTTGAACTTAATAAGAAACGTTACAAACATGACTGTTTTACAATATATGTTGTCTTTCTTGTCTATGTTGATTTGAAGACTTCTTTGTCTCTCTATGTGTCAGGTCATTAAGTAGTGCTGTTTGTTGTCTCTCTGTGTACTTTATGCCTCCTGAGTCAATTAACTCCTTCCTTTTTGAAATACGTTTGATTGGGTGTGGCGTCATGCAGGAACCTCCTTACAGAAACAGACACGTGAAGAGACTGTCCAGGTACAGAGCTAACAAACACAGTGTGACGCTAACACTGCAAACATACTTTACATTCAATGCACGCTGGCTTAGAGCCAAAGTGCCACTGAGAGTTTTACGGATGGTTTAACTATCAAAACATGCGACTGGCACAGTGGATTGTTTGCTAATAAATGGTAGTTATAACACTGGCTGTATCAATCAAAGAGAACTTTCCAGCTACAGCAAAGAGAAGGAGGCTTTGCAGAGCAATGATAGCTCATACACTGTTTGGAATAACGCAATAAAACATGATTATCAACTGGAGTGATATAAAATCTTAAGCAATAATTGTTTTCACCGCTATAACATCACACAAAAAAAAAGCTGCAAGCCCAACCAATAATATGATTTGTAATCTAACAAAATAAAAGCAGAGGAGACGCTGGATTTTTCACCACATCACAAAGCTTCTGTGGCTGAACTGCGTGAGACTGGATTCTCTTAATTTGCAATGAATAAACCCCTTTCATGGTTTAAGCAACCTAACACATGCGACACAGAAGGAAGTTGTAAGACAGGCCCGTCCTGTTGCTGTACCACAGTTGCGTGATCAGAACAGGAAGTGGGCAACACAGCCTGAGCTCAGGAAGAGGATCTCATTTTCAAAACAAAACCTCTCCATCTTTCAAACCACTTCTCTCTATCAACTTCACTCCCGAGTAGTGAACCGGTGCCACGCAGCAACAAATTGAATTCTAATTTTCAATTACGTCTTCAGACAAGACTCCAATGAGTTATCGAACTGCTGGATTTTCTCCAGTCAGGCCTGTTTTTCTCGAGAGAAAGAGAGAGAGAGAGCTCGAGAATCGAAATAAAACAATTGTGTGCGCGTAATGACACTGCAAGGCGTATTGCTGTTTGCTGAAATCACCGCTGCTACATCGGCATCACACAAATCTCCTCCTCCGCTCATTTTCTGCAACTGATTTGCAAGCAGTGGCATGTTTCATTTATGAGCAAGAGCAGGCAAGATGTGACAAGCGAGGGGTACCACTGCGGGACTATAAAGATGTGATAAAAAAGGTCCAGCGAAGAAGATATTGCCTGAACAGATGCTCATTTATTCCCAAAAACCAAGTCATGAGGAAGAAGGATGTTTTTCTTGCTGTCATCACTTCCAGTCCACATCTGCAAACCACCGTTGAAGTGATGAGCCACACTGCAGCAAAGCTTGTCCTCTTTACTTATGCATCTGTCAAGTACTAGTCTGCATGTACTGCAGAGGAGGAAGAAGCATCTCTGGAATCTTGCAGTATGTGACAGTGTCAGATCTCTAAGACAAGACTGGCAAAGCCTGTGATATTTCCACCATCAAAATCACCATCTCAAGCTTGCTCCATTTAACTCCGTGTTTCTCAAGATATCTGACACATTTTCATCTCCGCATTTCTCCACATCTGTCATATGTCTAAATAACCTGCAGGATACTCTAAAATGGCCCCCCTAATCTCATTTTCCAAATTGAAAAACACGGTGAAACATTACCTAAATTAGATCTCCAAAGTGAATCGCTTCTATCCCCAATTATACTCCAACAGAGAAGCCTTTGACATGCAGAGAAACGTAAGAAGTAGGTAGAAAAGTCTGAGACAGTCAGTAATCATCCCTGCCTGTTGTCAGTCCCAGAACCAAGACTGCTGGGTCTCGTCCCTGACACACTGAGCTTTGACAAAAAGAAAAACCAGAAAGCTTGTAACAAAAGCAGGGTGTTTAAACTTGTTCTGCCTCTGAGAGAAAAAAAACTTCTGTAACAGCAGCAAGACTAAAGGCCGAGTTCACGCTCTCTACAGCAAGAAAGTTCTTTCAACTATTACTTTGTTATATGAAGTGGAAGCGGTGAGAGGCTAAAGCTTTAGGGGGAAATGAAAACAGGATCTTGGCATGACGTGTGGGCTGTCAAAGTGGCGTGTTCGCATCAATTGCTTGTCCTTCGTGTTGCTTAATCAGGCTGCTGGGTGTCACAATAATTAACAAACCTGCCCTTCAACCGAAGGACCAAACAGCAGGCATCTGTGTTTCTTTGAATGTTGTTTGTGTAGACGCAGACAAAGCCAGTAAATGGCATCACTTCTGGTGAGCCTGAGCATTCATGAAGGGAAACAGCAAAAGGAGTGGTACTCACTGAAAGCCACGATGGCCAAGACGATAGTGATTGCTATGGACACCCAGGACACCCACAGAGCTTTCTTGCGGTAACTTTGTGCTTCATGCGGCTTCAGGCGCATACTGCTTTCCAGAAGACCTGCAGACGACAACACGGGGCAGAGAGACCCGCTGTGTACAGACATCACTCAAAGAAAGAACAATTCATCAAATTTACACTACCTTTAAATTCAGTTTCCACGTTGACTAAATTTATATTTGTAGAATTGGAGGAAAAAATGAACGAGCATTCAACTCACTTACATGTTTTGCCGTGATTGTAGTTACAAAACATTCTTACAGATAATTACTGTAATACGAACGTTAACCCCATGGTGGCGCTAGAGTTGAAGTCAGGGAGATCACCATTTCAGCCTGGATGAGAGTGTGGGGCCAACAAACTTACTGACTCTGAATCAGTTAAACAACAATAATAATAATAAAAATAATAATAATAATAAAAGTCGAAAAGACTGGATAGCTGGAAGACTTGGACTTTGTGGAAGGAGTTGGATGACAAAACATAATAAAAATAATAATAATAATTTAATAATTAATCATTTTTCATAGAAGAACAAGTTGTGAATGCTTATCACGTGAGAAGTTTAGTGGAGAAACGTCTTGAGTAGAACTGACATCTGAAACGTGACAAGGGTCCCAACTAAACACCCTTTTTGTTTGTTCTTTGAAGAGTAACTTAACTTTAAATGCACTTTTTTCACAGTGTTCATTTCAAGAAGAAGAAGAAGAAGAAGAAGAAGAAGAAGAAGAAGAAGAGAAAATATAATCATTCTGTCCTGCACAGACATTACAGATCATGTACCATAACAGAACTGAGTCTTTCACGCATTCCATGTAGACAGTTTCCTCTTAATCGTTTCATCTTGGTATGACCATGAGCTAGAAAATTTGCTTGAGTTTTGCATTCAAACGAGCACCGTGTCTGCAGGACAGGATGTCTTACAGGATAGTTATGCAGTAATACTGTGAGGGCAGATGAAGTCTGAAACATCCTCATAATAATGACTGCGTTCAGTCATGTACTCCATTACTGACACTTGTCACCTCATCAAAATCATCTAGATATGAACCCAGTCGATCTGTATGAGAGGTTCACATGTCACTACTTAGGAGAAAAACATATTTAAGACGTGAAGCTCTGTTTAAATGGCTGCCTGTGGTTTTCATTCGCAATCCATTTATTTATTCACAAAACGTGTAACACAGTATTTCAGGTCAGATATGTCAGGGATGAATACATGCATGCTCTGTATTCCATTTCCACCCAGCTCTGTAAATAATTTATCATATTGATCATAGCATTCAGGTGCCTGTCATCGGTTATATGACCTCTTCCTCCCATAAATCAAGTCCTATTTGTGCGCAATTTGGAACATTTGGGGGCAAATTATATAAGTATAAGAGCAACATGTTCCAGATTAGTTGAATAAATACAAGTGTAAACAGATTTCCTTATATATATATATAGTACAGTATAACGTATATTTCTCTACTCTCCATGTCATTACGCACAGTGTGCGTCCTGGCGAATCCGGTGAATCCTAAACTTTCACCATATCTCACACCGCCTACCTCGGTCCTCTATGCTGTCTGTTATCTTCATCTCCTGGTCCATGTTGAAGCCCTCTCCCTGACTTTCTGTGCTGGGCTGCTGTTGCTGCTGCTGCTGCTGCTGCTGCTGCTGTTGTTGCTGGGAATCCGCCTGCTCGCACTGGCCGTTCACCGCCGTGTGGTCCACAACAGCCGGGTCCGGGACGGCGGTGGTGTCTGGCGGTACGGAGTCCGTCATCTTGTCGGCGGGGTTTGCGGTTCCAATGAGGCACTCCAAAAATGTCACACCTGGGCGAGAAGTGCGGGCGTTCAACTGGGGAGAGACCGAGAGACAGTGAGGGAGGGAGGGAAGGAGGGAGGGAGGGAGGGAGACTCCTCGCGGGGCTGCAGGTCCAGTTGCGCCAAATTACATAGAATAAGGTGGCACAGGACCGGAAATTATATGTGGACTTCAAAACAAACGCCTATTTGTCACCTGTAAAAACATAATGCTAAAATACACATAGGAATAAAAGACACCTGGATGTGTTCTGTTCTGTTGTTGTATGTTTACTTAACATTTCAGAGTCAAACATGGCCATCATTACCTTCTCTTAACGGAGTACTATTATACATTTTACTCCACTACATTCATCTGACAGCTACAGAAACGGTGATTACATTTCACTTCAATTGCACTAACAAGTTTGAAGATGTTATAAACTGGTCATACCAGACACTTAAAGCTAAACAGGTTTCATTTCTTAAATATTCAGCGATTTATAAGAAGACTGTATGTGTATGTGTTCTCTTTCAGCAGCGACATAATATGCCTTAAAGTAAAATTATGGTCGTCTTTCTCCACTGATTAAATGTTTGAAGTTAAAGTTTCCTTGAAATGTCAGCTGTTTATTTTGGAGGTGGTAACTGGCACCAGTCTGCCTCTGTGCTGACAAACCTCATGAGCACAGTTTGAACACGCAGCAGAACAAAATACTCACAACTGGCGTCACTTCGCGACGTCGTGGAAATATCTACACCTGGACTCTAATTACGAATCCCGGCGGAGTTCACGAGACCTGCGCTCGCGCTGCTGTCGAACCAAGCCGCCGCTAACTGCAGCTGCCGCGCCGCGCGCCCGCGAGGAAAACATCTGGTCCCGCGTGGATTGAGAGCACGTGCAGCATACACAGACCGGACCGAGTTTACTTACCTGTCACGCGCGCGCTGCTCGACAGACAATATCGTGATTGTGGACGAGCTGGAACGGTTTGTCCTCGTGAGCGACAGCTCGACACATATTTCACTTTGCTGCGACCACACCCACAAATAAACGACCCCACATTTCATGCTGTTTGACAGTGAACGCGGGGGTGTGGCCAATTATAGTTTTGGGTTAGAATAATTAACACTGATAACGGATTTCCTGTCACGGGTTGCTAAGATACAGAACTACCTGACACGAATGCAGACTAAGAGGTTATTCTGCCCAGTTAAAACATATGATATGGTTTTAAAGAGTCTATTCTCAGCCTGAAAGGTGAATTCACTGAAATATAAGGAGGACACACAATATATCAACACTGAACACCACATAGTCACAGATTAGTGATGATCTGTGAAATAAGCTCTCCTGGCTTGTAGAGGTACAAAGTCCACAAGTTTAGTCTGTTTCAATGTCTGTCTTCAGATATAATCAGTGTGCACAGAGTTTGGCATTTATGGGGACTTTGGTGTTAAACTTGTCAAACTAACATTGTATAACATTCCTCCACAGGTATGGGGGAAATTTTGCTTCTATAAAGACAAATAAAGACATTTATACACGTGTGCATCATGTAGACGGGAGGTCATCTTGTTTTATTTTGTTTCGGAGCAGAGGGAGTTCACACTCATTTGACTTTGCCTCCATCTAGTGGTAGATAGAGAGTAAAGCAGGCCAGAGCACGCTCCACCATGTGGTATCTTGAATAACTCCACCAAACCAGCCCATCAGAGCCCAGCTCGAGATATATATAGTTTTTTTAACTCATTAGGAAGCTAATGAACAGAGGTATAAAAAATACTCTGGAAGGCTGCTGTCTCTCAAAACATTATGTACTACTTCTCATTTATTTACCATCATTATAATATGTACAAAGTCAAACATCAACTTATCATATTATTGTACTTCTAAAGAGACATAAGAGACATATTTTTCTTTTGTAATAAAATATTTAAATAGTATAACCCATACAGTCCGGGATTACGTTTAAGTTAAGTTTAAAAACGTTTGATTTCTTGAGGTTGTAGTTATATCAATTATAAATACATCCACACTAATAATATTGTTTTTAATTCAGATATTTCAGCCCTTGTTCTAAATTAAACGTGTTTAATTGTGGATAAAATGCAATACGAACACAGCATCGGTAAATGTGATAGATATGTCCGTATATATTTATATTTATGCATATATATACATTTTAAATACGTATATAATTTTTATGTTCATGTTTTAATGTGATGTTTGTGCTTCTACCGCCGACCACCGGGGGGCGCTGTTCAAAAATCCGACCACCGGTTTCAGCTCAGCCTCGACGGCTTCGTTTCGTCCTTCCGGTGCCCCCATAGCCCCACTCCCTCCCGATGCTAGCACCGTCGGGCTTGGCTGTGGGAGCGTAATGGCGGTGCACCGGGGACCCTCTACGAAATGGCTCTTCACCCGGGAGCAGCTCGAAAACACGCCGTCTCGACGCTGCGGCATCGAGGCTGACAGGGAGCTCTCTTACCGGCAGCAGGCCGCCAACTTAATCCAAGACATAGGCCAGAGACTCAACGTGTATCCTTTCTGAGGCTGATGGCTGGCCCGCAGACGGTTAGCGCGAGTTAGCGTTAGCTCACCGGGCCGGGGTGGCAAAGCTTGTTGCATGTTATATTTTAACAGTGGAAACAGACGTGAAACCTTTGCTTGGTTGACAAAGAGGCCTCCGTTGAGCTGTCGGACCATTTAACTCAGTTTATATGATGTTTATATTCAGCTAGCCGCGAATGGTGAGGCCTGCTCGGCTAGCTTAGCTATTGTTTGTCTCTGTAGCCTGCCGCTTCTATTGTTAGCTTTGTGTGATGATACCAGTGATTAATGCTCACCAATTCAACCCCGTACGTGCACGTTAAACGTAATATCACCTGAATAAATGAGTGTTTGATCGCTGGGCAGGTCGCGGCTAACAGCTTGACTCTACGTTTTCGCGCACAGGATGCACGTTCCGCTCGCTAGCTCGATGCTAACGTGCTAAAATGTCTCCACCAAAGCTGCATGTATGACCCGTGCTTTGTGCCTTAACTGTACGCCCCAGCTCTCAACTGATCATCAACACTGCTATAGTATATATGCACAGGTTTTATATGATCCACTCCTTCACCAAATTCCATAGAAATGTAAGTACCACTGCAGTGCTGGCTGATACTGTAATTACTGGTGGTGAAGGCTATGAAAACTGACTGAGGTTGTTTTTTTTCTCTCTCCTCTCCTCTCTATAGATCATTTCCCAGACTACGTTGTTCCTGGCAGCTAAAGTTGAGGAGCAGCCCAGGAAGCTGGAGCATGTCATTAAAATAGCCCATGCCTGTGTTAACCCACAAGAGCCTGCCCTAGACACTAAGAGCAACGTAAGTAACCCGTGACGAAGCAGCGGCTTTGATTTGAATGAAATCGCAATAGTGATGTGTGTGGTATTCTCCTCCGTGCGGCCACGTGTGGGTTAAAATGTGTCGGCGTGCGCTCTGTGGATGATAATATACGATGAATTATAAAGACTCAGAGGTCGGTTAGATCCAAACCAATTGAACTTTAAAAGTTCGGTGCCTTTTGCTCTTCGTGTCCGTAAGACGTGAGTCATGCTGCTTACACGGTTGTGCTCCTGCGAGGCTTCGGAGGGAAAAAATGCAGCAGAGCCGACAACAGAAGTATTTAGACGTCTTATACGATGATCTGCTGGAAAATCTGAAGGTTGTAGGCTGGTTGTTGGACAAAACAAGTGATTAGAAGGTGCCACATTTGTGTCCAGAAAATTGCACATTTGTTTTGAGTAATTGTTTGTTACAGCCTGAGACTGCAGGGTTTTTCAGACATTTAGTCTGTGTGGTAGCCCGGGCTTCGATCTGAGGGGTAGAAAGTTTGGTTGATCTTTATTCTTAAAAACACGAGTCAGCTGAATGTAAAGCGGCCTTTTTCTATGTACACTCAGTTTGCACCTATATGACTAGTCCTCAGGTGGCTGTTTTCTTTAACACATAGTAAAAGTTATTAAATAATTAAGTCAAATATTGTTCATTACACAGGTTGCCCTGAGCTGCTGCTTCGTTTACTCTGTGCTGCTTGTAAATCACAGTCCACTCTGCTGGATACCAGTATATTGCTTTTTTCCCTGCGTTTATATAAAACACTCTGATGATGTCGGCTGACCGATAAATCAGCCGGGCTCTAATTATGAAATCCATTGCTGAATCTGCTTACTGTAATCATGTGCTTAGTCGTCCTTATTTAACCCCGTTAAAGAAGTTTGTTGTAGATGAGGAGAGCGGGCCGAGATTTCTTAAACTTAAAGTGTTTTTTCCTCACAGCCTGAATTCCCCCCTCGGCTGAAAAGACCGTGCTACAGCAGGGCTTTAAAATCTCGTGCTTTAGTGACATTGAGCTTTGAATCTCGACACAGAAAACTTCCCAGGGCGAGCTGCAGCGTTGTGCAGTTTCATACAGGTAGCAGCTGCTGCTTCCTCTTCTCCTGCTTTGTACAAGCCGCGATGTGAAGGCTGATCCTCTTACATCAAAGCACAGAGACGACGCACACTCTCGTATCACGGCGTCTTCAACCTTCAAACTTGAGGGATGTCGTACAGCACAGGATGAGCATCACATACTGAGTCCAAGGAACATACACGAGAGCTAGACATATACCACTTTTCACCATCTGTCCCTCTAATTGAAAGGCTGTGTTACGCTCACACGGTGAATGCTAAAAGGTGCACGGGCACCCTCTTCAAATTTGGACTGCAAGAATGCTGAAAAGGAGTTGAATCATCAATCAATGCACAGTTGTTGGAAAGCAGATTTCAAAGTGTTCACCGATCGATCTTTTTTTCTTTTTTCTTCAGGCATTCCAGCAGCAGGCACAAGAGCTCGTAGCACTGGAAACGATAGTGCTGCAGACGCTGGGTGAGTGTCATTAAAGCGTCACTTCTCCGCACTCTGTGTTTAGTGTTTTTTCTGTGTTGAAATGCTTCACTGGCTTCTACAGTCGGCCATTTTAGCAGCATTGTACCCGTGGAAACGGCAAAAGTACGCAGGTACCACGTGGGCATGTCGACATCGTACATGTTTGACTTTGAAATCTTTAACAGACGCTCGAGGCTCAAATACAATCAGCAATATATCTGAAGTCCTGCTCGTGCACATGTGGCTGATCTGTCTTCATTCATCGTTTTGCTTTCAGGTTTTGAAATTACAGTTGATCATCCACACACAGATGTTGTGAGGTGTTCCCAGCTAGTGCGAGGTATAACCTTCTTTCTCAGCTCCCTGTTTCACTGCCATTTTGCAACCTTCCTCTTCATAGCCACGTTAATGCTCGTCTTAAAATGCTGTCGAATCCCCTCTAACGTGAACTTTCTCCTTCTTTTACAGCAAGCAAGGATTTGGCACAGACTTCCTATTTCATGGCTACCAACAGGTTATTATCCTGTTCCCATTATTGCACTGTAATGGCACACTATAGCTTCCTGTCCTGCAGGGCCCCCCTTCCTGTGTCCAACGCCCTGTTTGCGCCTGGCTCCTGGGAACCCCCCGACGTGGGGAAGTACCGGTCGGGCTGCTGTGTGCGGTGTATTGTACAAGGGCTCTGTGTTGGCACATAGGGGTTGAATGCACAGCGCGGAGTGTAGTGGTGCTGTTTACCTCTCACGGTTGTTTGGTACGGAGTGCATATGTCTAAAACAAAAAAAAGAAACTCAAGCGGTAGCCTGAATATAGATTGCCACTAAAGATTCTTAAACTTATAGAGTGCTTTGGTAAGTATAGTTCACAGTTCTTTTTAAATAATTAATTTTTTTTGCACATTTTTCACCCCCAAACGAGCTAACAATGAAGCGCCAAACTATACTGCAAACTGAAGCCTGTTCTCTAGGACATGTTATGGTAGAAATGTTTCTAGATTTATCTTCAGAGCTGGTCATTTTGTTGCTGCTGTGTGTTTTGACTTTTGAGGTGTTCACTCTACTTGTTTTACAGAGACTACTAGTTTGGTATGCAAAGTGTGGGAGGCTGATGTTCCCAGCAGATGGTGGTAGACCTCGATCTTTACAGTGCCTTTGTCTTGACTCGGATTCATGTACAAAGAATGAGGTCGACGCTAAATTCAGCGAATGTAATCACATGATTTTATATTTAAAGAGACTGTTAATACTGTTAAGCGTGTGTCTGCTTAATGTTCCCCACTTTAGAAGGAAGTTACAGTATGTTAGAGAGCAGAGGACAGAAGATGTATACGAAATGTGGCACTACTGCAGGTATTCTAAGATGATTTGACGCCGTGCTGGAGCTTAGTCATGCTGTGTCATAGTTTTAATCACTGGTAATTGGTTGGCTTTGAGGCTTCGGGTCCACAGGCATGCACTTAGCAGGTTAACTGGTGCCTGTGGGAGTGAATAGTTGCCCTGCGATGAACTAGCAACTTGTTCAGGGCAACAAAGTCAGCTTGAATAGGCGCATGTTTGAATTTGATCATCGGATTTTTGTTTTTCACGCGTAATTATTTGGTTAAATCACATGAAGCCGACATAAAAACCACAACACGTCATCTTTTCGGCCTTAAAACAGGATGAGTCATTAATTTGCGCACACACCAAGAGCAGGAAGCTTTATAAATAACTCCGTCCCCCTCTGACGTAGCAGCGTTTTCAGTCCGAGTTTAACCTTCAGTGTGATTGTTGGCAGTGACTCTTGTTTTTTCCTTCGGAGCCAGTTTGCAGTGTAGTTTGGGATTCAGGGTGCAGAGAAAATTAACCAGAGGAAACTTTAAAGCCTAATCATTTGTCTTGGCTACCAACATCAGTGTTTCTCAGTCTGAACGTCCCCACATTTGACTCATTTTACACCAAGAGCAGCGTGTAAATTCAATTTAATCTGACTGTGCAGGAGAGGAGATTTAATGAGATTATAAAGATTGAGAAACACTGTTATTGTTTTATAATTCCCCTCCTTTTTTTATACATTATAATCTAATCTAAGCACAATAATATGGCCTGATAGAGCTTCAGTACATCCACGTTTCTCTCAGTTGAAACTGTGTAAGTTCCAGTCAGACATTTAGGACCATGTCTTAACAAACATAGGCTTTCTTAGATGTTCCAGGTCTATAAGGTAAGGCGGTGTGTATGTGGAAATTATATTTAAGTTTGATTTAAACTTCTAAATCCGATCACGTTAATGCCGCTTTATTCTAAACTGTTCATGTAGATTATACACCTGTTTTAGCTGGAAACCCCCCTCAGCTCACAGTTGTATCTCTCTCTTGTGTTTCTTGTCCCCTCCTACAGTTTGCACCTCACCACCTTCTGCCTGCAGTACAGGCCCACGGTCGTCGCGTGTGTCTGCATCCACTTGGCCTGTAAGTGGTCCAACTGGGAGATCCCCGTGTCGACAGACGGCAAACACTGGTGGGAGTACGTGGACCGCACCGTGACGTTACAGCTGCTGGACGGTAAGAGCTCTGTCGGTGATTGTTCTTTGGTGGTTATAAAAATAAAAAGTTCTGTTCCTCAAACCAAACCTGGAGCTATCTGCAAATTAAATACAGCCCTCTGCTAATGAATTCAAGAGCCACTCCCTCCACCGGGCGCTAATGTGGCTGAATTTAGACCCGGTCGGTGCTTCAGAGCAGCATTAGAGACGGATTACACGAGCGTTAGTAGAACACAGAGGGCTTTTCATGCACTTAAGCTTCAGACGGAGAGCTGCCTCCTCTCAGCCACGAGGGGAACCCACAACTGTGATTGGAAACTAATGTAGAGCTGAGAGGACGCATCAATCATTTTTCATTATCAGGCAATAACACCCAGAGTAACCTTTTAAAATGTGAGAAATCGCCGCCCTTTGTCTGCTGTGATCGTAAACGGAAACTTCTTTGACTTTAATATTGTTTTAATACTATTTTCTGATATTACAGTGTCGGGTCGAGACCCGCTCCCTGGGATTGAATGTTTTCTTAATGGATAATGAAAGTATCTGTTGTGAGCGCTTCGTGGCCTTTACCAGTTTGATGCTCGATCATGACGTTGCCACAGCTGACTGCCTTTTACACGGACTGTCACTTCATTAGGCACACTTGTACTATTCAGTGTGATCCGACACAGCAGTCATCAGTCAGTCTTGATGAAGCTTATGTTTGTTTTTGTTGACAGTCAGAGTTTGTTTCTTATTGAGGTTGTATTGTTATAGTGGAATACATTATGCTGAGGTTTTACACACATGAGGATGGAATTATTACATCTCTGACTGTTCTTCACATATGGAAAACATACAAATAGCAACCATACGGCAGCATACGATCACTAACATGGCTGTCTTCACTGCTTTTCAGAGCTCACACACGAGTTCCTTCAGATCCTGGAGAAGACGCCCAGCAGGCTGAAGAGGATACGAAACTGGAGGGTAAGTAATGAATACATGCGGGGCAGCACACAATGCAGGGCGTGACTGTTAGAGGACAGTGTCTCATGTTGATTTCTTTTTCTTTTTTTAAGGCCATTCAAGCAGCTAAGAAGCCAAAGACAGAGGGTCCAACAGTGGATAGTGCCTTCCAAGGGACGTCCTTAGACGGCCTTCCCGGTGTCACCAACTCCTTCTTCCCCTCCACCTCCGGATCAGACTCCAACGACATGCCCTCCCTCAACTCCATCGCAGTCCCCTTCGGTTCCTACCAGCCCAAGTCCTGTGGCTACGAGGAGTTCCCTTCAGACTTCACGCTGGTGAAACACGAACACAAAGCTGCCGGCGGGTCGAGTAGCAAACAGCAGCAGCTCGCCGCGAACGCCGCAGCCTTTTCACGGCCACAGAAAGTCTTGACTCTTGAAAAGTACAGAGAGAAACACGCGGCGGAGCTGGCCTTGCAGAACGGTGTAAAGGAGGAGGCGGGCACAGACATGTACGCGCCACCTCCACCCCTCTCCTCACACCACCACAAGAAACGCTCGCAGCCACAGCAGGCCGGCCAGTCGAGCGACGGCAGGAGAGAGAAGTCCAGCTCCAAAAAGTCTCGGCTGCCTGCTTCTTTCTCCGAGAACGGCTCTGCCACCAGCGAGGAGCTCAAGATGAGGATCAAGGTTTCGTCAGAGCGTCACGGCGGCTCAGAGCAGGGCGGGACTCTGCCTGGGAAAGACAAGCACAAAGAACACAGCAGCCACCGCCACTCGAAGCACGGCCACTCGCACGCTTATGCCCTGAGCGGCAGCGGCAGAGGGACGATAGAGAACGCCTCCTTATCCCTACGAGCTGCCAGCGGCCACTGCAACGACGTGAGCTCATCCGGATCTTCCCGCAAGAGGCCTCACTCGGACGCCGGCAACCACAACCACCACCACCACTCGTCCAAGAGCAGGAGCTCCAAAGGAGGCCTCAGCTCATCCCACTACTCGTCAGAGAGCGGCCAGAGGATGATGGAGCACCACGGCCACGACGGAACCAACGGCCTGCTGACCTCCAACGGCCAACACACTGACTACAAAGACACTTTTGACATGCTGGACTCTTTACTAAGTGCCCAAGGAATGAACTTGTAACCTCGAAGAGTCCCCGGTGTTGTCTAGAATAAGGTATTACCACGTTTAATAGAATTTTAAAAAAATGAATTTATTTGTCTTAAGTTATTGGAACTCGCATCGCCTTCAGTCGTGTCTACACACTGATAATTGATTCTCGTAAAGCTGTCAAAAATGTAAAATTATATGCATAGAGCTGTGTACTACTAGCTTGCAACAAAAAAAAAACAAACAAACCATGAGATGTTTTAAGAATGCGGCTGGAAAAATGGGTTTTTTTCAACGTTCTTTTAATGCGAGCTGACATGATTTTAACGTGCATGTTTTCAGTCACAAAAGGGAAGACATAGCTAGTGTTCGCAGCCATTGTGACAGTTTACAGGAAGTAATTTTTTTTTTTTTTTTTTTGTATGTTAAGACATTTTGTTCCACTAAAATCTCAGGTCTTGAACTTTTTTGATATAAGAACGAATCTTCCTCTGTTTGGGTTTATTACCTGTGTCTGTGGAGATGTATCACCTCGTCCATTTGCTGACGAAGAGGGCAGAACTTTGACGTCTGTCTTAGGAAAAACATGGTCTGCTTATATTTCAAAAAGAGTGCATCGATAGTTCCAGAAAAACAAAAAAACAAACACGAGGCCGATTCCATTCGCTGTCTATTGGGCCGCACCAGAACTTAATGTGCAGACTCATTATAGAGCTACAAATGAAGTTTACGTTACATCTGCTGTGAAAGTGCATTTAAGATATATCGGCTAAAAATTGCAAAAAGGCCTTGTGATTGTACTTCGTCAATCGCTATTCAGTATGATAAATGTTATTAACTATCAGAAAATACAGATCTCTAAAATAAGATTGTGTATATAGGACTGTAGTTCAGATTTCAATCTGTTGGTTTATTGCATCAGTCCAAACCTTCCTCCATTCAGTGTATAATGAGATCTAAAGCAGACTGTATTGATGAACATATCCTTGATTTGTGTATTGGAGCCCAAATAAAGGTGTACAAGTGAGTTTTATTTCCTTTTATTTACAATGCAACATCACATGGTTTGTCCTGAATGGACTGGCGAGGTCACAGATGTGTCTTACATTCAATGCTCAGCTGGACAAATGAGTGACTTCTCAGTTTATTAAAAAGCTGTTTCTCGACTAACAGCCTCCAACATATGGAGCTAGACTAGGGTCAAAAGTTTTGTACTGAACAAAATCTGAAACTGGACTCATTTAATATGTTTGTATTTTTCAAAATTCAAGATCAAAACTTGAAATTTGTTTCAGATTTTATGTTTAAGTAAAACATTTTTTACCCTAATCTATCTCCGTACCAACATTAGGTGTAGACAAGGATCTCAGTCCCCCGTCAGTCTGACTCACACCCCTCACACTGGTTCTCAGTCCTAAGACAGCAGACTTGCAACCAGGCACACCCAGCGGTGACAGCTGGAAACTGCCACCCTGCTGTGAGCACAGGCCACCCCAACCGTCCTCCAACAGAATACTGGCGTGAAAGCTTGGGGGCAGAGGCTTCTGCCGCAGCTTGCTTGAGGCTTTCTTAGCGCTGGAGGGCCAGTGTTGGGGGCTTTGGGTCAAGCATAGAGGGACTGAGAATCTTGTGGAGGAGGCTGGCTATGGAACTTGTTGGGCTCAGGGCATTAACGGCCAGCAGTGGGCATGGAGAGCCTGCTGCAGCAGAAACTGCTTTATAAGAAATCTAAATTGAGATTAGTCATTAATTTGAGCTAGTGAATGTATACACTTCTGTTTATTTACCCAATGGCCATTGAAAAACAGTTTAACTGTAAGCTACAACCCAACAGCTGCAGTATGATCAGGAATGAAAACTGTTTAATCTGCCATTAGGACACTGCAGTAACATGGCGTCCAAGTCAGTCACTACACCAGCTGGGACTTCCCAGTACAACCACATTCCCAGAACTGAACAAAGTTACCATTAAACACGGATGCTTGAAAGTTTTCTGCCCCACGGTCACAATATTGAAACTGGGACAGTCTAACCAGGCAAACAACCCTGTCATGAAAAATAAGTAAAACTCAAGGCTACCATGACTGTTCATCCAACTACAGTCAAACTTGGCAGCATTTGCACATAACAGCCAAACCAGCCCCGAATTTGTGTAGCGCCCACAATCTGCACAGATTTCACACTTCCCACAACTATTTCTAGACCAAAAAGACTTTGCAGGACACAGTAAGACATCACTGGCAGACAGTCTCCACCGGAATAACACTGACCAAAAGTACACCGTGCATGAGGACACTCTTCAGTGTTGCATTCTAGCTTCACGCTCAATTGCTAATAAAAAAACATAATATTCAAGTAGTACGAGTAAGTAACCAGCCTAGCTATGTCACAGTGAATCAAACATCTAGAGCAGAAAACCAGCAAACAGGATTTGTTAGTGTATATGAGTAAATGTTCAAAAGAATGTCTATGTTTCTCAAACGTCAACTCTTTTCCACCAGGTTAACCTCAGTGTCCTTCAGTCTCTACCCACTCATTTCAAGCCTTGTTGCTCTGCCATTATCTGCTCTTTGGTACATAAAAAAAAAAAAAAAAAGACACCTCATGGGTTTTAAAGTCAATGTCACCCAGAAAATGCTCTACATCTATTTAGACTCAAAACAACCTGGAGGTAAATGACATCTTTAAAAAGCCTACTACTGCTAAACCAAACTTTAAAATTTGTCCCAAGTCTGCATGCAGTGTCATGGTGGGTACTTGTGCACTAACTCCTGATAGTTCAGAAAAGCAACCACTATCTGTCAACATGCTCCAGAGTATCAGCTCTAACCAAGTTAACTGCAACACCACAAACAGCAGCAACAAAATGTAATCTACAGAACCCCAACAGTGTTGTACCGCTATGTCTTCCAGGGACCACTTCCAAAATAATTGTGCACAGACCAACACTTACCTCCAGTACAGCATGATTCTGCAAAATGGGCTCAAGCATCTCCAAAACTAAAAATACTGGATATGAAACGCACCAAAACACTTACTAAACAAAGACTATGAGCTCTACCAACCAGGCACATAAAGCCAAAATGTTAAAAATACTCTGTATATCCACACATAACAGTTTAAAGTGCTATGCCTACAAGATGACACTCACCAAAAGCTCAAATCTGTAAGTACAAGCAAACAAAGAAACCATGGTGCATGGAGGAGTGGGCAACAAAGATTGATGGTCAAAAATGTTCCAAATTGATGGCCAGACCAGGTGCTTTTCCTGGGAGTCATATCTGACTATCACAAGCTTTACAACAAACTACCAACTAGTCAAACGGTCAAATGACCCACATGGAAAACTGGGTTTACTATGCTTCCATGACAGACACTGAAGCCTGAAATTGACAAGCCCCAAATTTGTAACACTAAAGTACCAAACCAATAACGTGGTGCATGAGGGGAGCCAGGCGTGAGTTAGATGGAAGGAGACAGGTGAGCCAAATTAATGCTGGATGGACTCACCACTGACTGAGTAACCAAAACCTAACAAACTTATCCCTAGTTTTCCTGCAGCTGTTCCAGAGTGATTGCACACAGAACATACTTCAGTAATGGGCCCAACAAGAACCACAAATAAATGAACTCCAGTAGACCAACCAAGTGATTAATCTGGAACTGTTATTTCTGACTGCCTGCCACTACAACATAAACCTCTGTAGTCAGCTATGGTCAAAAATTGTGCACAGAACATTTACCTACACAAAAGCGTGACACTACAACATGCTCAAACATAAGAAATACATTTTAAAAGCATTGTGTGGTCATGTATATTTTATTTATGAAATACATATGCTGTATATGCGTGTGTATACTCACTATATACTATTCACCGACTTGTTGAGTGTGTTGCATCAGCTCTGGACTAGCTTGCAAACCCAATCGACATCGATAGCTCACATAGCTGGCTTACTGGCTAGCTCAGTGATTAATGCTGCTGACTTTCACCTGGGAGACCCGAGTTCAAATCCACCCTTAGGCGAGGTCCTTGAAGCTACCTCGGGAAGGGTGTAAACGGCAAATATTGGACCAATAGAATAACAAGCTCGCTTACTTTTGAGGTGTCTATCCAAAAGGAGGAGTGAAAACTGACAAGAGTCCAGGGTTCCTGCAGCTCACTGGATAGCTCAGTGGTTAATGCCGCTGACTTTGGCCCCGGGAGATGCGTGTTCGAATCCAGTGTGGACCCTTAGGCAAGGTCCTTAGAGCTAACAGCCTACAACATGATGCGAGGATGCTTTGAAACCCATCAGTCTAACCAAGGAGCGGCCATTAGCCCAGGGTTTCAAAATAGGCGACCAGAAACTGCTATCACGGCTACAGGGCGATACGGTACAATAAATACGCTACGGCGAGGGGGAGCCAGGACGCCAGGTTAAATGGGGGGATGTCGTCATCAGACCCCCAGCATGTGGGATTTTGGGTACCAAGCCCCAAGTACGACTAGAATAGTAGTAAGTACTTACTAGTAAGTAAGTAAAGACTAGAGTCCTAGACTTGACCTGAGATTAACAAAGTAAAGTGCCACATCGACTCTGCTAGGATGATGATCTCCTAGGTGAGAGTCAGCAGCCTTAACCACTGAGCTAACAAGCTCAGTCTTTTTATTATCAGTCTGTCTCTGTCCAGGTGGCTTGCAAACAGCGGAATAAACTTCATCAGTTCTCACCCCTTCATTTGGACAGACACCTCAAAAGTGGCCAACATCTCACAGGGTTCGAACCCATGATTTCAGAACCTCAAACAAGTGCTCTACCACATTGAGCCATTGGGTCACATTGTTTGTGGTGGGTTCTTGGCAGAGTTCACTCCTCCTTTTGGTCAGACACCTCAAAAGTGACCAACAGCTCACAGGGTTTGAACCCATGATTTCAGAACCTCTAAGGAGCACTCTACCACTTGAGCTATTGGCTCCACTTTGATTGCAACAATTGTCATACTTGTGTACATATCCTTTAGCTTTGGCCCCTTTGTGTATGAACAGTGGTTACACATGACAGACTTACTGAAAAAGGCACACCACCTTTTGCAGCTTCCAAACCACAATTTGTGGATTATTTTTTTGGTGATTTCTATTAACTGTTTGGTAAAGAAGTTTACGGGAAAGAAAAACATGCTATGCTAATTTTGATGATTGATTCATGGTTTCTAGGCAAGTTGGAAGCACAAATGTACGTGTTCAAATTTGTATATTATTTTATTTTGTCTTTTCGGAACAGTATTCTTGCCTAAAAAGCGCGCCTTGAGCTTCTGACTACATCTCAAAGTCTTCCACGGCAGATAATCCACCTTTGAACAGTTTATGGGTGTTGCTAAAGACTTTCTTTCCCTGTCAAATCTGAGCAGTCTTCAAACCTAATTTCATGTTCTTGAATTGACAAGTTTCACCATCCTCAGTGCAAAAAAAAAAAAAAAAAACCTTAAACCCCTAATGTTGGCCTGGAAATCACATATAGCATGTAAAAAAAATTGAAAAGAATTGCCAAATCATGCAGATGGTTTAATCCCAGCCTCATAACATTGGATTTATTCCCCATTGAATTTAAGCCCTTGCTGCATTTGAAGATAAAACAGTCATTTGTCAAACGCCGCCAAAGAAAATTCTCATCAAAACACGACATACAATGGTCACTTCCCGCTGCCTGTCTGCTCACATATACAGTAAGTTGATTAATTGATTATGTTACAGGCTACTCGCTGAACAATACAATAAGTGGCCACAATATCAGCTTCCAGCTCAGGCTACGTTTAAAGCAGCCAGCTCTAATAAAGTACTGAAGTGATAAGTAGTTGGGTTGCTGGGCTACTGAATTAGTAATGTTAATGGGAGTAACAAGGCGTGATTGGAAATACATGTTGAGCGACTGCATGAGCAGAATATTTAAGCATGCTTCTTTGCATCTGAGCGTTGTTTTGTGTCTTAATTGTAGAAACAGTGAGAGGAATCATCTTTTCCTGTCAGCAGCTACGTTACCTTGAGGGTTTTCTTTTGTTCTTGCCAAAGGAACAAGACTGACAGCGAAACCTGCCATCGAGTCCGAGTCCAACAAACCTCAAGGGGGGGTTTTCAAGGTTTAGCGTTGGACTTTACACTCGCACACAATGCAGAGTTGATGCTTCATTTGTGGGTGGAACATAAATCCAGTTCCTGATAATTAACTAGCACCCTCAGAGCAGACGCAGCGTTTTCACCAAGTATTACCTTCTAATTTTAGCATGGAAGACAATGGGGAAATTCAGCGGGAGGACGTCAGTGAAAATTCAACCATCTGGACATTCTCGCATACTGGTGGGAGGGTGATGATTTATTTTCAGCAACCTCTCGAGCTGAATAAGAGACGCCTACTGCTCGAAAATCCGCAGAGAGGAAGAGATATGAGAGCTGCTTTTGTGAGCAACAAATCCCAGAATTAAGAGCCATCTGAAAGGAAAACACCGTCCAAGCTCTAATTACAGCTCAAAAGGCTGGAACATACTGTAGCTGTGCGGCAGGCAAAGGTCTCAGACACACACACCGTTATTATCATCATGATTGTTTGAGCAGGTAAGACAGCAAATTAAAAGTTAATGGATGATTAAGTTTAAAAATATGATTCCAAGACATTTGCTCTTTTTTTTTGATGTCATTCGGCTGCCAGATGATCGGATGCACAAAAATAACAGCATCATTTAAATCCATTTTGTTTGAGAGGTGAATAATATCAGCACTGACAGACATTTTTCACAGAAATCCCTCTTCATGTGCCTGATTCATAGCTGTTTCGCTGCCTTACGTACACTAGATGGCAGTGTTACCTTTGGCCTTCGGTGCCAGCAGCAGCAGCAGCATCACAAACATCCAGCATCATTTTCTGTTTTTAGAGGAATTAAAAAAAAAAAAAAGCAAAACAAAACAAGACGCAGTGTTGAATAACCTTGAAAAAAGGACGCTGCTTTTCATGCCATGAATCCAAGGTGCCTCTCAGCACACTTTGTGATCCTCAGTCACGACCCTCACACACACACGTACACGCACACAGACACACGCGTGGCGCCTTGTACAGACACAAACTTTGGACTTGATCCATCTAATTAACAGATTCAGATAACTGTCGGACGGCGGAGGCTCATAGGCATTCCAGGAAATGTCACGGCACTTGGTAATTTCAGCCGTTGGAGTTGATCAAAAGGCCTTTGCAGAGCAGCATATGGTGCACTTATACCCATATGAGTCTTAATGCAAATGATGCCCAGGAAATTGTGCAGGAAAGTGGCATAATTATAAGCCATTGAAAGTCCATTGTCATTCCTGTCTGAGAGGTCTCTCTTGAAAAATCAGGAGCTGATGGAAACCCCTCTAAGTACCTGAGATAGAGCCGGAGGGGGAAAATGACTGGGCCTGGGCTGCCATTATGCCATGGTAGCGCAATTATATCCAATGATTGGCAGGAGCATAAATTAGCCTCTGTCTTCATGGTGTGGTTTACTTTTTGTTTCCAACCAGTGCTAAGGTATCCCTTTTTTCACATGGTTAAAAAAAAGCTGCAGCACTCTCTTTAACCAGCTGTTCTCAGTGAAAAACAAGACATTATTTCACAGTTTTCCTCTGTAATTATTCCCTTTACTACCCCAGTTTATTTCTCCGCCCGATGCAAATGCATCCTCTCGTGGCCTGAACACCAGAGATTCATGTTTGTGGTGGGAACCGCAAAGCACCAGCTGTCCTTTAAAAAGAGACAGCTAAAAAAAAAACACACGCGCACAGTTGATGTGAAATGTCTTCCTCCCTGCTCGTCCCCAATCATCAATAATTCACCGGCTTCGACATTTGAACTAATTATGGTGCACACCAATGGCCTATTTGAGCAGGGTCCTGTCAGATGAAAGCTGCTGGGTCCTTCCTGTCAGCGGTGGAGGCAGCAGAAATGAAGAGACAGCAGTGGAGGGAGGCTGAAGCCATTAAAATGAATGGAAAGCACCTCTAACAATCATACACCTCTGACACACACAAACAGGAACTGCTGCCTCAAATACAAACACACACACATTTTAACACCGTCCTTTGCTGCCTCACACACACACTCACAGATGTGTGTGTGTGTGTGTGAGGTGCAAACACATGCAAAAAAAAGGGAAGGGGGGGGGGGGCATGAATTGCTGCCTCACACACACACACACCCACACTCATAAAGTCACATACAGACATGCATAAACATGATGTGCTACAGTAACTCACACACACACACACACACACACACACACACAGTGACGTGCCCGCCACCTGTGTGGGTTGTTTGGCCTCCTCATCCAGACCTCTCTGGTTTTAATTAGCCTGCTGCTGAAGTGTTTTCCTTTTTATATTCTCTGAAGGGCGATGATAACGGCTACAGCCGAGATGGAGGCTCTCTGCTGGTTTGTTTCAACAGGGAGAGCATAATGACCCTGCAATCACAACACCAAGAAAATACCTACCCCAATAATTATTTTCCTCCTAATGGCTCAGTTTATCCTCTGCTATGGCTTTTGTCAACAGTGTCTTAACAACTGAAAGGATTTCTTAGTCTAATAATGCTAATAGTCTAATAATAATAATGATGATGACCAAAATGGAATTTTGACCAACGTGCTTACTTGCTTTCTTGCTGAGAGTTAGATGAGAAGATCAATACCACTCACATGCCTGCATGCTAAATATAAAGCTACAGCCAGCAGTCGATTAGCTTAGCATAGCTTAGCTTAGCATAAGGACCTGGCTCTGTTCAAAGCTTAACTGTGAGCACATCTAAAGCTCACAAATGAACGTGCTACATAACATTTAACCCCTGCAAACACTAACTAAGCAGTGTGGTTTGTCTGCTCAGGGCTACTGTAAAAAAATGATGGTTCAAAATGGCGGACATGGTGTAAGAGGACCCGCTCTCTCTTTTAAAGACAACAAAAACACAACAATTGTCATTTTCAGGTGATTATAGACCAATAAAAACATGAATATTATATTCATTTCCTGCCAACAAATACTCCTAAATCTTACACAATGGAGAAAAATGAAGGCAAATTCTCTCTGTGCTATCCACTTTTGTCAGCACATATAAAGTAAGAAGTACCAACAGGTGACAAACTGAAGAAAAAGATTCATTAAATGAGTGGACATAGTTCCACACAGGGCTTCACTGAAAGGTTTGATGAGTGTGAAAATGAGTCACCAAATCTCTAAATGAGCCGAACACCCATGGGAAACAAAACACTTCATTTAGCTAAGTTTCAGAGACTGGGAGTATCAATGCAAATTACAGATACTGGTCTGAACTGTTCGTTGTAATGTGAGCCAGGATGCCACCCAAAATTAAAGCTGGATATAACAATATTTTATATTAACGATGTGTATTGTTAAAGCACTTGTTCATGGTGATGAATCCACAAAGATCATCACCTGACTCTGCCAGTTCCCCTCAGTTCTTTGGAGCACTTTAATGTCTTCCACAGTTCACCATTTTGGTTTTACGGCCCACAAGTTTACAGTTTTGGTTTCGGCCTCGCAGCTCTCATCAACTTCATTTATAGCAGCAGCAGGAAGCGTCTAGTTTTCTAAAGCAGCTGTTTACTCGGAACAAGAGCCAAAACACAAATTAGGCAACTAACTAGTTAACATTGTGAAGCTAAAGAGCAAGTTTTCTCAGGAGCTGACCAAAACAGAGCTAAAAAGAGAATTCCTATTTCATTATTTTGTGCTAGCTTCCTTGCCATAAACCTATTGAGAGCTAGGTTTCCATCATAGCGATCAATGACTAATCACTGCCAAAAAAAAAAAAGGCAAACCCAGCACATTTGTTGACAAAATTATGAAGTCAGCAAAGAGACAAGGAGTTTGTAGGACCTGCAGTGGCCTCACAATGTATAATTAATTGATTTTATGTAGCTTGTTTTGGAAGGCAGACAAAAAGGTTGTACTTCACCCAGACTACATAACAAAAAAAGAAGCAGACTTTTACAATTAAATGAGCTTTGATGTCGATCTGAAGTCTGTTTATATGTTGGATCTAAGCCTTAACCAGCCCCAAGTAGCACGAAGGTTCAGAGAGGAAATATCTTGAGGTCAGAGCTCTCAGATATTTGACAATGATCAATTAAAGTTTGAAATAAATTGCAAAGAGGGCTGGCTTTGAAGTTTCTCAGGATGTACATCGAGCTTTTGTAGACTAAACAACGGTATACAAACATTCAAAAACTTCTCTTTGGAGAGGACGAACTATATTTTGTTCTACCTTCTGTTTCAAGTTCTAGGACGTCCTGTACTGAACAGGACAGAAGCAGCTATTTGGATCAACCGGATATACAGCTGGGTGTCATCGGCGTAGCAGCGAAATAAAACGTTATGGATTATGCGGCCGAGTGGGAGTATGAGGAGGAGGATGAGTTGATTATTGAGAAAGCTGAATTGGAAAGGTAGGAGTTGAGGCTTTCCAAAGCTGGATTTGGGTCGACAGAGCATAGAAATCTGGTTTTCTGTGTTTGCAGCGGCGCGGTGAAGCAGTGGGGGTGCTGCCAAGGGTTTATTGATATTTTAAGGTGAAGCAGCACAGATGAAAATAGCGACTCTGGTTTCAGTTTTGAGTTATGATAATGGTATCTTGCTTCTATAACTACTGCATGTTCGCAAAATATATTACACAATAATGACAAGCACTAAAAACTATATATTTTTATACCTGCTGCCGCCAGACAAGCAACAGCAGGTATAAAAAGCAGCAGAATCCGTCTAACATAAAAAGGATTTCTGTTGTGTCCATATTGAATTTTTTTTTCTTCCTTTGTTCACCTAAGGCGCCGTCAAGAACACTGACATTGCAATAACGACGCTAAAAAGATTGTTTCGCCGCTGAAACATCTGCAACTGTTCTATCAACGTATCCCAAACACAGAGGGGTATATGTGTGTGTTTATGAGGCAGCCATTTATGCTTTTGCGGGCGTACAAAACTAATCCTCCGTGAGTCTGAGAGAAATAACCCAAAGATGAGCTCCACCTGCTGCTGGGTAATTCCTCCAGTGTGTATCGTGCTCTTTTCTCCCTTGGAATCATTAATTTGACACTCAATCACGTTACAGGACATCTGATTACTACCTACAACAACTTCAGCATATACACCAGTTTGGACATATTTATGGGTTATACAGCTCCCTCTTATACTGCCATTGTAAACCTGCAAAGATGATGATTGATTGTTGTATTTAACGATTGTATTGTCTTGCATTACTCTCTATCTGTCCCTTTTTCTCTGTGGCTAAAGTTCCCCACAGACATTGTTAACATTTCACCTGCACCTCATCCATTAAGGAGCCACAACCATGATGCTCTGTATGTAGAGAGATGCACTGCAGTCAAACATCAACGGAGACATGGATCAAATAACAAACAATGCTGCTTCTATAGTGTATTCTGATTTAGACTAATTAAACAAGAAAATGAAATGAATGCGTCTCTTTTTCAAAGAAAAATACGCTGTTTGATCCGCGCTTTCTTATATTTGAGAAGGACTGAAGTGAAAATAAAGAAGTGTGTGCGAATAATCAGTAGCGAACCCGATATTTCTGTCTACTCGCGAGCTTTAAGCAAGATTTAAGGATCTTTCGGTAAAGACAATCTTGGAAGACGGGAAGGTCAGAGGGCTCGAGGCGTTCGTATTTCTGTGCTGGTTGCATCATTGAACGGTGTCTGAAGCTCCCTCCGCCTGTATCTTTTCAACACCCACAATCCACGGGGGGCCTACAGTCCAGCAATCAAGCAAATGCCCTTAAGGAGAGTCTGTTCAAAAGTGTGTGCCATTATCCCATTTGTACATTCACTGCGTCTCGCCCCTCTCTTTGACATACCCTATAGCTAGACCAGCACATTGACATTGGATAATTTGACACATCTCCCAATTGTTGCTTCTGTAATATCTGCACACGGCTGCTACAGTATAGTTAAGGCCAGCGAAAGAATGTGGACGTGGCACATATCTGTGGTCAACATTTTGGGAAGATAGCTAGCCTGGCTCTGTCCGAAGCTAAAAACAATCCACCTGCCTGCACCTCTAAAGCTCACAAGTTGTGGTTTTACGTGAGGTTGTGCTGATGAGATTTATTTTTCCAGGGGAGGATGCTGGTGGGTGATTTTTCACCTGTGGTGGTCAGTGGATTTTGATCCTGTCTGGAGTGTATATGAGGATAATATTTCACCCCCACCCCGATAGTAGTAGAAGTAGTAATAACTACAGTCAGCTCTTTTAAATCCCTTCTGGAGCGATGTCCTTCATGAATGTACTTCAAAGTTGATCTTGAGTTTTTTTTCCTGCGTGTCCTTCGACTTAATTCGTTTTTTAATCTGCTCAGTGTGAAATTTGACTTCTGGAGAAAGTCTAAAGTGTTTTGGTAATCCCAAAGATGGACACTAACACTAACCAGCTGATTTTATAACCAATATGAAGATGGAAAGAATCAAAGCCATCCGGCGAGCATGACTCCTATGTCAGCTACAGGTAGACAACTCTTCTGCAGAGTCCTGCACAGTGTCCGTGTCTATTACGGACCACATCAGCGCTGTCTGCAATGACGGGTTAAATTAGCAAGGAGCTCAGTGAATACTGTGATGTTTATCCAATTCGAACACGATTTATGTCTTGGCCCGGGTGCAGTGACCTCTTGGAGTCCCCGCCGGTTGCTTGGCAAACTTCACGGCGACAAGGACTTTTGTGCATCCTGCATTGGCACTAGACTTACATGATGAGCTGCGACTCTCATTTGTCAGATGACAGAACGGATCATAACATCCACCACCCAGCTGCTGTCAGACACCGCACACCTGATTTTCTGTTAGTTACTTGCTGCTGGCAGCGTTGCCACTCACACGCCTGATATGAATCTAGGACATCATGTGTTCAAACCCCCCCCCCCAAAAAAAAGTCGAAATATCCAATGGTGCAGACTTATATAAACACTGGCATGGTGTTGACTCAGTGTTTACACTCTCAGGATTAACACCGATACTTCTGTCGCGTGTTAAATGGTCCAAACTCGTCGCTTCTTCAGGTATATCTGAACACCCCGCTCCTTTCATCGCGACTGGCAAACCTGCCCGCTCTCACATAATTAAATAAGATTTATATCATCACATAGAATAATTCCGTGTGGGCTGATGGTGAATTTTGCTATAGCCAACCCCCCCTCCCCCTTTTTTTTTGCACCAACCCACTCACACAGTAATTGAGAAATTGGCATAACTGGAAATACAAAAAAAAAAAAAAAAAGTGGTGTGGGTGTGAAGATGTCCACGGTGGAGTGGCCAAAAGTAACCCACTCAAACAGCCAATTGTGCATGTACTTATCAATAAATTTCAATGGACGTTTGTGACACAGGTCTAATTTTGCAAGTATGGAGTCAGGTTTAAAATCTGTAGATGAAAGACTGATGACAGGTTGGTTGCATTTGTCTTGGCTGCACAGTTTAGCAACATCCAGCGAAATTATTTTCAGACTAATCTGAGGATGACCTTCATATTTTGTCAGTGTTGTTTGCCACAATACACTCAGAGCATCAAAAACCGTGGGGGCAAATGGCACGTTTACTTCAGCTACACAGTAATTACACCAACTTCTCTTCGGAGTATTAATAGGCTTTGCTCTTTGCTAATGATTGTATGAGGGAGGGAAGGCATCCTAATCAGTTACATCACAGCCTTGGCTGAAAATGCACGTTCAAAAGCCAATATAACTTTGCAGAATAATTGTGTTTGCTGCTAAGATAAGGTGTTTCCTTCTTTCCTCGTTTGATTGGACCATAGTTTTTTCGGTAACTACAAGGCACTCAAAAAAAATCTCCGCCAACGCTGAACAACTCTCCAACTTACACCCCAAAAAATCGCTCCCAACACTTCAAGTTAAACTCGTTTCTTGGCCTTTGCAAACTTTCATGCCAAACATTAGGATTCGAGTCTATTTTTTCCCCGCTTGTTTTATAATTACGGCTACAAGGTGATAATCATCTAGTGGCAGAAATCCCAGATCTGGACCAACACCAAAGGCGAATCAATTGTTGCCGCGTCCAAAGCCAATCTGTCCACCAGTATCCACGGAAGCTGTTAATACTTATTTGATGGAACATAACCTCTCATTGCGGCTAGAAGAGCTAAATGTGCTGTGACTTCCAGTCAAATATAGCATAGAAGCTGCAAACATGGAGCTCTTTTTCGATGCACGAGTTGCGCAAGGTGGTGAGCTGTTTTTCAGCCGTGCAAGTAACTTCTGGCATCCATAAAGCATCACACAGGCTTCAATCTGAAATGCAAAGATGCTGAGGACAGAACAGAGAAGTAAGTTAAGTTCGAGGTGCCAGGAATTCACAAAATGTTTGACTAGGAACTATAAAAAGACTGCTTTAGTAGACGTAATCCAAACATATTTCGCCAGCTGGAAAGAAGCGACCACATAGAGGCCAGGCAGTTGATATTTTCCCACAATGACTGAAAAGTGCCTCTATTTATGCTGTCACATGAGCTTATTGACTGTGTAGAAGTGTGGATAAATATCAAGTCAACCTAAAGGAATCCAGTCACAATGTTTTCAGCTGTGGGCCTGCGATGGGGACATTTTGGCAGGTTCCTCCGCCGACTCCATAGCCCCTGCATTGATGTGTGACAAGATATCCTCCGCTGTTCGGCTGCTCACGCCGCGTGTTCAAGGCATTATGGGATGTTGTACCGATGGAGCAGAGGGCTGATGGAAGACAGTCGCAATCGCCCTCTTCTCATTAGATGCAGGGCTGTCTGTGCTCATTAGGCCGGCAGCAGCGCAGTGGGGATCTATTCTCCTGAGGTGACCAAAGGTGCTTACACAGACCTTCCAAGTCTCAGTAATGATGCCCCAGACCTGTCACTCTTGTCACACGACTGACATGACCTTTTTCTGGCTCATGCGCTGAAAGGGGAAAAAAAAAATCCTAATTTCGCAGGATGAGGCAAGAGAAGTCCTATTTTGCCCCCCAAATTTGAAAATCTGCCCAGTTTTGCATCAGCGTGCCGCGGTGAAACTTTCCGAGCTTGTTGATTCACTTTTTCACAAAAGTCAACAAAGACTATTTCCTGTGAATTTTACTGGCGATTTAAGTGATTGCGATTCAGGTTTTAATCCGAGCACAAAAGCCAGACCTTGCCATTAAGACCTATGAAATACAGACATGCTGAGCGGCGACAGAGCGCCTGAATAGATGTCTGGAAGCAATCTATGAAAGATGGCTGATCAATGGGTGCAAAAATGAAATGGGAGATGAAAAGATGTCTTTAAAGGCTCATGAAAAGGGAACTTGTTGGAGGGCGTTTTGTTCAACTTTCCATTTCTAGCCTCAATCATCCGAACACAGCGCACATGAAAGGGGAAAACGGCAATGCTGCAGCCTACTGTGGCTTTATTCCACTGATGTCAAGTGCCACCAGGACTCTCTGTGACATTTTAATGCATGAACTGTGCTGTTTAGTTAATACAGGGTCCATTTTTGTCTTAGCTTTTAGTGCTGTGATGCACTTTTTCTTCTTCTTTGTTTGATGATATGCTGACACAGCCTGCTGTAACAGAAGAAAATCTTAATGACAGGAAAACATAGATGAGATTACATCACTCTTAAATTGCATTAGTGTTCGGATGGCTTTGTAAAAACGACGTGGTCACATCCAGTCCTCACCGGGGCCTTTCCAAACAAAGCCTGATTGTAATGGGCCACATGAAGCGCCAATTTAGCCCCATGCGAGCCTCAACATACAAATGAGAGCGAGCTACAGTGAAGACATACATTAATCCTGGCCAGATTGGGGACTGTATGAATTATGCTAAGAACCTTATCTGTTATTTCCCCTGATCTCCTGCTGGGTGAATTGATTGCGTTTTTGGTCTTAATCCGCAGCATGCCATGCATCTTGGGAGGCAACCAGGGAGCCATCTTGAATAAATAGAATTTGGACTTGACAAAAGCCACCTCCAGCTGAGCAATGAGAAAGCATCCTTTTACCGCCGCTCATCCCCTACCACGCAGAATGACATTAGGAAATGGCCAGCCGCGGTTTACATTGAACCGTTGTATTGATTTTGTGTTACTCGCTTCAGCTGCACTTTCTCTCGGAATATCATTTGCGTGTATGACACTCATCAGGATGGATAAGCCCATTTTGGAAAACTCCGCGGCCCTCGTGAAACATCTCTATGCAACCAAGAGAGGGTGTTTTAATGAGATTAATTAGATCGCTTATGAGTGATGGTCCTCCACCAATTACCTGAGCCATAATACCGTTTCCCTCCACCCAGGGCGTCGCGCTCCGCCGAGCGGTGCCAGCCTTCTGCGAGCGCGAGGCTGCAGCAGGAAATGATTAATCATCTCATCACCATCCCAAGAGATAATATGACAATAAAGACAAAAGCCTCTCATCGGCTGTGGCTGTTTAAAGCCAAGAATTGCTTCCTAAACGCCGACTCCGGAGTTCAATTAGACGATACGTCTGCAGCCTTTTAGAATACAAGCTATCTCGGTGTTGTAACACAACGCCGCAGAGGACTGACTGGAGGTCCATTCCTTTTCTATAATGAGGTTCTGCAGTTCACATTCCACCCAACGACAGAAAATCAGAGGTGCTCTGGCAAGACAGAGACGCTGCCGTTCCTGTTTTTCACTCCTGAAGGAGAGCAGCGGGGTACGACCCTCCCTCGCGTCTATTTCCTTTTCCTTGCTGAAGGGCAGGGAGGGTCACAGACACAGAGGGATCACAGTGGAGAGTGTGGCAGCCAGGAATCAAACCACAGCAGGATTCAGCCACGGATTGGAGAGCCGGCGGCTGCACGCAGAGCGCCGTGCAGGCTTTTATTGGCCCTTCTCCATCACACCTGTCACACAAGATTGGGTTTGTAGAAGCGCTTCCTTCAGTTGAAAAGGCCAAAGTAGATTATGGGGGCAGGCGAGGTTGAAATGGAATAACCAATGGAATGGCGCCAAATATAACGCCTTGCTGTCTGAATGCAAATCATGATTGAATTATGAATGATTTGTATAGTTTGCTGTCAAGTTTCGCCTGGTTGGAAGAGCTCTTTTCAAACATTTTCATGTCGCAGACACAGACAGTCACCGACCTATGGGGAGATAATATTAAAAATGAAACCTACAATTACAATAATCACTCTCAAACATAATGTAATGTCTGTAATTAGAGAAATTCCTATGGAATTGAGTTACAGCGATATTAATCTATTTCTCAATTTGCTGTGGACCCCCCTGGAGTCCTGTGAGGGGCCTCTGGGGGTCCTCTGACCCACATTGAGAAGCAACTCTGCTGTTAGCTTGTCGAGGAAATGTGCTGCTCTCTGGATCTTCATGTTTGTCATAGTTTCATAGTTCTCAAGCAGACTCTGCGAGATTTCGGTTGTCTGACATGACAGGTACACTCCTGAGGTGTTTGTGCACTTTCTTTTTGCTTGGGTTGTCTTCACGCCGCTCCATTTTTCTTCCCCTAATCTCTTTTCTTTGTCACTATACTGTGATTTTCTAACTATGTCATTATTTCCGCCACATATTTGCCTGGCTAATTTCGTCCGCGTGACGTTCAGAGTGTGCCCTGTTGCTATGTAACCTGTTGAAATGTCTCTGCAGCGGCGGCGGTGGCATCGAGGCAAAGATGTTGATTGCACTTGATGGTAAAAGTTAGTATTGCTCTGATTCTGTCTTTAAAGAAAGAGCCGGTGGGGGAGGAGGAGGAGGAGGAGGAGGGGGGTGCGTTAGACAGAGAGCAAACACACGAACCTCTGCGGCCGTCCGTCTGTGTTTGAGTCCATCTTTATTACTGTCATCACCTGTGGAGGTAATGTTTTTCCTCTGGGCTGATAGGTTGTCCAACGCAAACAGTGTCACGCGGCTGCAGCGCTGCTCTTTACCCAGCAGACCCTCTGGGAGGAACATGAGACGTCTTCATCCGGGCGCCGCCTCATTATGGCTCTGACAAACACACACCCCACTTCCTCTCTCTTCCAATACACACTTTGCCTCTGCCAAACACACACGCTTTGTTTGTGCAACACACACTTTTGCACTACTTCCTCTCTCTCTCTCTCCCGTACACACACATGCACACACACACACACCTTTGGGTGTAATAAAACAGCAGATCAGAGTCATTGGCTGCTGACAGGGACTGACACTGAAACCTGCTGTTGTTGGAAGGCTGCCTGGGAGATGTTCATTACTCACAAAGCTTGTCGGTTTGGACAGGAGAGGAACAACGGTCTTATTAAGTGGAGACCTGGAGCAGCCGTAGGGGAAATACACACACACCCACGCACGCACCCACACGGGCTCCGAGAAAGTTTGAAGCCGTGGCTCCGACCGAGCGCGCTGATAGGCTGAGAGAAGTTGGGGCTGCCAGAAAAATGTAAAACTTTTCCAGCGATGCCGGAATCTGCTGAGTTTGGAGTTTGACACAGCTGACAGACAGACAAATCGTGACATGACGACATCTGCAACGTCAAACCACGGAGCCTCAGCGCTGAGAGGGGGAAGTCAAATTCTGCTGCGGAGGAATGTGACGGCCTCATTTTCACAGGAGCCTGCTGATATTGATTGGAGTTTCTGATGTCTGTCTGGCTCATTGTATAACTCTCACAAGAAGAGATTCAATATTCCCGACATCGCTGAACCTGAAGCCTTGTTTCCATAGTAACTCTGCTCTCCGTCTCTCTAAACATAGCCCTCCTGACTGACTTTGGCCCTGCTCAGATCATCAAGCACAGCTGAAGAGGAGGGTAGATGATGCGTGGACATGGACAATAATGTTCCTGACTTGAGGCGATATGATGAAACGATTTGCCTAGCTTGTCAGAACAAGCCAACGTCTTGGTGTATTTACAGTTTCAACTGTGCTTAAAGCGCCAGAGGACCAGAAGAAGACAACATGAAACAAGTTGAAAATAGGTTTTTATTTCACGAGCGTTCATCCATCTTTCCAGAAGATTTCCGGAAAGATTCGCGCAAGCGCGAGTGTCCTCGTTGGCGCCCCCTCAACAAGTGGCGCCAATGAGGACACTCGCGTTTTTTCCGCCGTGGAGTTTTAATCACAAAGCCCCCAATTCATCTCTCACCTGCTACTTTTCACCAAGTTTGCAAAATCCTAAAATAGCAGCATCTCTCTAAACAACCTGCTCCATTTCAGCCTCAAGCAAAAAGGGGCCGTCATAAATCAAAACCGCCGCACTTGTGACGGTTCGGGGACGAGAGGGGAGTTGGCTGAATTTGCATTTGATGCAGTCGTTGCTGTTTTTTTTTAAGTAAATCTCCAGCAGGACGCCGCTGATACCATCGCAAAGTGAGTTCGGAGGAAAGTCTTTAAGAGCCTTTCATCCTAATGTGCCAGGGTGAAAGGCATTCCTGATACTTTAATGTGAGTTTTGTCATTGAGGAATCACGATGCTTCTTAGAAATCCCGTCATTTTACACCCATGCAGCCATCACTAAACCTTTAGCTTAGCGTTTCATTTCCTGATGAAGAACCTGCTGATGTCTGACGCAACCTTGGAGGCTGCGGCGCTCTTTCTCATCTGGCTCCGTTCTTTGGCTTGCTGAGCCGTCCTCTGTGGAGACAAAAAAAAAAAAAAAATGTGAGTATGATGTAAGAGTTAAATCTTCAGTCCGCTGTTTGAAGAGAAAGTGAGATCAATATATGAGCATCTCTAGATTAAGTGTCTGAGCGGTGGCATAAACAGCGAGAGGATGCCCTTATCAGATGGTGCGCAGTTCTCCACATCAGTTTCGATACGTCAAAATATGAAGCGTTTCCTTCCAAACTGACACCCACTCGGACAAAAATGCTTCCTGGCGTTGAAAGAAAAGCACATTTTAGATGACAATGAGAGCTCTATTTTATTTTGAAACCTCCGCTCTGTTTTTAAAGATTGTGATTATGAAATATCGACTGAAGAAGCTCATGAAGGAACAACGTTCCAGAGGGCAGATATATAACCTTTTGCAAACAATACTATACATCAATATGTCATACAGCCACATCATGTGATGTTATTACAGGCAATATATAGCTTTGTGAGGGATGGTATGACTTTTGATCAATGTGTTTGACCATGTATCACATTACTGCCACCACATGTGATCCTCAACATGAGTGATGAGGCTTTCTTTTTATATGAGGATAAAGGAGAGGTCCATCCACTGTGCACCTTAAATGTTAGACAAATTGCTTTTGCCCCTTAAGCCCTTTGGCTCTAAAAGCTGCTGTTGCGGTTGTTATGGGTGCAGCGATGCGGTGCGTGCACGTACGGCTTTGTGGCAGACGGTGCAGAGCGTCTGCAGGTTGTCCAGAGAGCACTGTCTCCTCCGCTATAGACCGGCCGGATGTGGTCGACTGCCAGAAATCCCCTTCGACCGGAGCGCGGATCATCTCATTCAGCTAGAAACACACAGAGAATGAAATAGTGAGCGTCTCAGTACACTGACTACCCTTGGATGTTTTCTCATACCGCTCTAAATTGCCAAAAAACAAGCTGTGATTGTGCTGCCCTCCCAAACCATCCATCTATGCTCAAGTTAATTTTTCAGCCGATTTGTGATGTCTTTAGTACAGCGCAGTCTTTTTCTCCGAGTCCTAAAGTGACCTAAATGTTATTTTATGTGCGCACGCTGGCGCGCGCACGCACAAAATCAGTCATATTAAACAAATCTCTGCACCGCAGGGGCACTTCTGCAATGCGCTTCACAATAAAAGAAGATAAAAAAAATAAGTCCGAGGGAGAGCACATGACAGCGAGGCACATAAATGGCAGAAATCTACAAGAGGAAATAATGAAGGGAAAGAAGAGCAGAAACAGACCTCTGATAAAGCTTTCAATGCTGTGATTAATGTAAGAACCAGACTATTATCCATAATCATCATCACGTGCCTCAGGTACGGCCGTATATAAACCGCCAAAATGTCGTGGCCTACATAATGGGCAGCTGTAGGCAAACTCAATCAGAGAGTACACGTTAATCTGCTCGACAAAGACACAGAAAAACGAGGTTAAATAAAGCACAAGGGAATAAAATGCTACAGACACATACATACATTCAGCTGTTAATGGCTCTTCTCTTGGTAATGGCCAGTTTAAAGTGCAAACAAAGCAGCTCTGTCACAATATTTTTTTGAACATTTCTAACATGGAGACTGACTCACTTCTGCAGCCTGTCTCAAGCGGCAGCTCGAGGAACGTTTCCCAGCGTTGGAGGTTGCTGCTCGATGTTGAGTTGATGCTTTCAGCATGTTAGCACGCTGACAAGCTACACTCAAACGGCGAACACGGACCTACGCCTTCGCGCTAATTACCAAATCCGAGCATGCTGCATAGGGTGGAACATGTACCTGCTAATCACTGACACATGAACGTTTCCATTGCGAGCATGCTAGCATGCTGACATTAGCGCGCAGCTCCAGGCACCACTGTGTCTAAATACAGCTTAACAGAAGTCTTCACAGGAGGCGATTACTGAGCTTTAGAGACGAAAACACTGGGAACAAAATGACTGGAAATTGAACCGTGTGTGCTTGCTGGTGTGCATCGGAAACAAAATGTTTTATTTTATTCTGAGAAGAAATGGAA